>VYZW01011260.1:12013-39358 GCA_013401315.1 Balaeniceps rex
CCCCCGCCCCCGCCCCTGCCCCTCTCTCGCGTCCCATCTCTGCGACGGGTGGCGAGGCCCGCCCTGCCGGGTCTGGGCCCTGCCCAGCCCGGGCCCCTCCCGGAGCCCAGCGGCGTGGCACGCCTGCGGCCTGCAGGGAGGCGCCCGTTAGCGAGCAGGCAGGGGCCCGCGTTCTGCCACGGACAGCCCCGTGGCACCCAGTCACCCAGCCCTTCCCCGGGGAAATACCGAGGTTACTTTTGTGCCCCTTAGCAGGAGCCGGGAGACCCTTGGGGGAGCCCCGGCGGCGGGAGTCCTCTCCACCGGACCCGGCCTTCGGGAAGGCCCCGGGGCCCCAGGGGAGCTTGCCTGGGCCGGCAGCTCCACCGGACCGCGCGCCCACGTGCTGGCTGGCTGCACAGCAGCACGCACGGTCCTGCATCGACGACCACTGTCGTGCAAATAAACAGTCATATTGCTTGTAGTTTCTAAGCATCTTTCCAGCATCCAGAACTGCAGATGACAGGTCTTTCCCCCCCCTCCTCTCCTAGCACCTTTTTGAAATGTTTGTTTTCTCTGCTCTCTTGTTCCTTCTCCCATATACGCAACTTGCCACTGAGCCCTGCAGGCCCTGCTTTTGTAGCCGTTGCCAGAGAGAGGCCTCACGTGGAGCAGCTTCGCAGTGCCTGAGCTCCGCTGTGTGGCTGGCTGCCTCGAGCAGTAACTTGTACCGCCCCAGATACCTCAGTACCGGTGTTTCATTGCTCCTTCAATCCTGACAACATGGTTATTTGAACTCCCATTTGAAGTCCGTGATGGGTGGCAGTCACTGAGGTTCTCTACGTAACAACGTGCTCTAGGAAGGATTCATGGATGATACCAAGGTGCAGATTGGTTTGTGAGCTCTAGTTTGCCATATGGTATAGTGCTTACAGTTGTGATGACCACACAGAAACTTCTAGAACAGTCAAACTGTATTGTACATGTTTCAGAAGGGCTCCTTGATCAGCTGCTGCTGGTTTTCCACTGTCATTTTCATCTAACGGTGAGTGAGATTAAGTGCTCTGAGAAGACACCAGGATCTCAAAGACACTGCTTCAGTTGACCTGACCATCCCTCTTCATCTGAACAGCAATGTTATCTAGGGTGACTGTTTATTTTTAGAAGGCTGCACCCTTTCTGGAAGCTGATTTGACGAAAAATTTGCCTTGATCTGTATTTGTCTGATGCAATTAATGTATTTAGCCGCAAAAAAGTTGGAATTTATACAACTTGACTTTTATTTCAAACCAGTGCTCATTACTTCTTACATTTTTTCACATAAAGCTCAAGAATTAATGAACACCAGGCAATAGCTTTCCCACTCAAATCCCTTCCTCACCGCCCCCAGCTATCTTTTCTCTTCTCCCCCCGTCCCTCCCCCAGGTCACACTCTCCTGTGTCCTGAAGCTAGAGCAGGGCCTGGCTATGACACGTCGTGGTGTACAGGGAAGGCGAGAGCTATATGCTGAATTCAAGCACTGCCACTTGAAGTTACAGTCACAGGGTGTGCAGAGAGGACATGGATCCTGACATGCCAAGAAAACCTATAGGCAAGAGATAAGAGATGGGGAATCTTTGCCTACTAAAGCAAATATGCACCACTGACATAGAGCTCTGCTGAGGAGTGAGGAGTGTGACGGATGTATCATCAGTCAGGGGCCTCTCCCTCCTTTCCGCCTTCCTTCTCTGATGCTTCAGTAGTCAAATAAGCCAAATAAGCCTTATGCCTTTTCATAAACAGTTGGTCATCCAAGGTCTGGCTGGGTGTTGCATGATTTGCAGGATCTAGGAAACGAGGACACCATTGAAAGCTCACGGGAACTTTGTTCCTTCCCCTATCTCCTAAAAAACATTTTGCAGAATTAGTAAGAGATCTTTCAAAATTTCTCTTTAAACCATTTTTCACCTCTCCTCATTTTCGAAGCTGAATAACCAAGCGCTGAGATTTTGTGTCAGCACGTAAGAACAGAAAGCAAGACTGACCAAAAGCAGCGAGTGAACCTGACCAGCTGAATTTCATTGGCTAACTTCAGAGCGTATACAATATAAATAAACAGCACACATGGTGGCATTTATGTTCAAAATATTTATTAATTCATTTTTTTCTTATTTATTAATAACAAATATCCAAGTAAGTAACAAATTGTTAATGCTAGATCTTCAGCTGACATTAAATTTGGCTTTAAACACAGCAGGCTAATAACTACAACATGATTAAGAATATCAGATCCAAAAGTTCACAGGAAATCTGTGGTTTTAGACAACATGCAGAAGTGATGAACCAGGTAGCCAAGGAAGTAATTAGAGTACAATTACCCCTCTCTGCAGGTACTGGGTGTTGATGTTTTGGCTTACTAATTATATTCCTTCTTTATATACTTTCTAATAGGACTTTCTGCAATATGTGTCTACATATTTGATCTTGTACTGTGTAATTAATTTTCAAAAAATATTTTATATTCACTAATTCAAAGAGGGGAACATTGCAAATCTACAAACAGATATTCAGGGAATGGCTTTGATATCATAGCTTTGTAGCATCTTCTCTGTTTTTTCAGAACAACTGAAACCAAAGGAGCTCAGTATCTTTGAAAGCCAGACAGCACAATGTTTTTGTGCATGCACAATCCAGACCTGTAGACCTACATGTATCTGTGGACAGGAGCCAACACTTATTACAGAGACTCCTGTTTTGGACACTTATCTGAGCTATCACTGGAATAGAGCTCTAGAGTTTCAGGTGATCAATGTGCCAACTTAAATTCAGTTCACTCCTCGCACAGGAGAAAACATTTCGGACCTCACTGGTCTCTGTCCAACACAGTGGCTTGTGCCAGCCCAAAGTGAATGCAAAATAAGCACAGCAGTTATTTTTCTGAGCTGGTGGCATTCAGCACAGCTCTTAATGCTCATTTGCACAGAAAGTCCTGTGACAGACTGTGGGTCTAAATAGAATGCAGGAGGATGAAAGCTGGGCTAAAACACCAGAGCAAATAGCTTGCATGGGGCTGAAAGTGGGGAGGGTCTCTTTGTGCTTCTATTAATTGATTTTGATTCCTGTGGGGAAAAAAACCCAGCAAATATTACTTACACTACCCTGGTCAGTTCTTATGATGCCACCCTTGGTTTGTTAGCCAGGCCCTTCGGTAAGATGAGAGTCCCCAGCCTTGTAGATATGAACCATTGTGCCTCCAGATTTTTTTTTTTTTTTTTGGTCCTGTCCTTGTATAATTTTTGCTCTTTCAATAGGGAGTTGCTGGGAAGAAACCAAGTAGCAGACTGAAGACAGACATGAAATAACCAGGTGAACTGAATGTAATGGACTGATAAATTACATTCAGATTAAAGCTTAGTTCTTTAATCTCCAGTCACTATAGAAACTAACCCTGCCTGACTGCTGGGATACCATTTCAGAAGCACCAGCAGGCATCAGCTATACTGCCAGAAATGGTGAATAAAGGACATGAGCTACCCTGGGAGCTTTTTACAGAGAGAAACACAAGCTCAGGAGGGCAGTTCTGGTTAGAATGGTAAAAAATCTTTGCTGATCTGACCTGGAAAAAATGTACCTTTTAATTCAGCATCAGCTCTCAGGGAGGCCTTATAGCAACAACCATGAGTTTGTTTTGTGACTGCTGTCCTCCTGAAATTTGATTCCCTTTACATTCACGTGGCAATTTCATTCCTTCTTGCATAGCGTCAGAAGACATGGCTACATTACAGATGTCTCCCAATATCTGTGTGATACAGTTCAGTTTTGCAGTGCTCTCACAATGAGGGAATTATTACTTTGACATGTACCAACAGATGTCTGGAGATAAGGTTCAGAATGATACTGGGCAAAGAGAGGAGAAAAAAGGATTTTTTTTTGTGGGTCACAAACAATTTCCAATGTTTTGCAAGGGGTTACTTCACAGGGTTTGGATGCCAGGCAGTTCAACATAGGCTGAGCATGGACCTGTTTGGCCACCACTTGCACTGAACCTTCTGGCTTCAGTGTTAGACAAGGGAGTTTCCAAATTGTTTAACTCCCAGATTTGTAGAGTGACTGACCCCAGCATCTCAAAGCTTAGACCACATCCCCTGCAGTATGGGTGAGCTCAGTATACTATGCCCCATTTAGTCTGCTACCCTCTGTCCTTGCAGCCTCAAGCGGCTCACAGACAAGTTGGACCAGGGACCAGAGAAGATCCTGATGTCACATGCCCCATGGGTGATGGGAGTTGTAAGACAGCTGCCCTTCAGCTGCCTAAGCCTTGTGTGGGTGTACCCAAGCTCCCAGCATCTTCCTTCTGGCAGTGTGCACTCATGGGCCGGGTGCCAGAGCTTTTCTTCCTATACAGTTCCAATAGTTGCTAATCAGTAGGACTACATGTTAGCCACACCACTTCCTTGGGTGTTACACAGTATGAAAGCTCATGTGCTTTAGTCAGTCCACTGAAGGGCTACCCTGCTCACACGGAGATGACTAATAGGAAATTTTGTGTAGGAAAAAATCAATTTTTTTCTAGTAAGGGTAAAAGAAATTTCTTACTATGAGGGTGGTGAGGCACTGGAACAGGTCTCCCAGAGAAGTTGCGGATGCCCAATCATTGGAAGTTTTCGAGTTCAGGTTGGATGGGGCTTTGAGCAACCTGATCTAGTGAAAGATGTCTTTGCCCCTGGCAGGGGGGTTGGACTTAGGTGATCTTTAAGGGTCCCTTCCAACCCAAACCATTCTACAGTTCAATGAAATTTGATTGCTGAAACACAGAATTTGCTGTAACCCTCTGTTGAAGCATGAGCACGAGCACTTTGCCATCCTTATGGGCTGAGAGCTAAAGCTTGGGAAGATGTGCTCTCACTCTGTCACACTCTCATTTCATATGCCTATCATCATAGTGCCACAGAAGAAATCTCCCTGTACGCATTTTCTTCCTCATCTAGCTGATTTATACACTAAAGCATGCAATTTCTATCACACACTGAAATAGCATCACAGCCATTTATGTGAAGAGAAGGGTCTTGCCAAAAACACAGGGGGAAAAAATAAATAAATATGAGCCTTGGCCAAAACTGTAATACCTGAACTGCGCCGAAGGTTGCAAATGGAAAGAGACGCCAAAGGACACAGATTGTAAGTCTAGGCTGCTCTCTTGGTTAATGCTCTCCAAGGAGAGCCTTAAGAAAAAGGTGCACCGTCAGCTGGAGGATGATAGAAGTCCAGGGAGATGGCCCTGGGAGAAACACTGCAGCTGATATGATGACAGATGAGGCTGGGCTATGAGGTTTCTTCCCACAGGGTTTGACCACACATACTCTACTCTTCTCTACCACTACTACTCTGTCGTAGTAAGTGGTGCAATCATCCAAAAATTTTTACTTGGCTGACACCACAATATAAGTTCCTCTTCCTCCCTCTTTCCTCCCTTATACCCTTGTTTGGTAGCTGCCACTGAAAAACACTGAAAAGAAGTAAGACACAGGTAGGTATATTCAGAAAATAAATGACCTCCTAATGACTTCAGCAGCTTCTCTTTCACAGCCAGACTACTCTGGGCTGTGGTCTTGCCAGGTTTGCTAGGCTGAGCAAGGAAAGCAGTGGTACTTGGACTGCAGATGTCTAGGAAAACAGATGCTGGATGACTGAGCATCTAACATTTCCCTGTGAGTCAAGTCAGACTCGGTGCCTCGTCCAAATGGAAGGAGGAAGCACTTATGGCTTGAATTCCTGTCTTTCACATGAGAAAGAAAAACAAAGTCTCTGTTGCTTACAGGTAAGAAAGAGGCCCTGAAAATTGGCAAGTATGCTCTTTTTCTCTGACCTACCTGCTTTCAATTGGACTTTGCCTCCTGGATTCAGCAATCTTTACATTTTGGACAATCTTTACATTTTGGATTACAGTGGGACTCAACCACTTACCTGGGCAGCCTGTTCCAATGCTTGACAACCCTTTCAATGAAGAAGTTTTTCCCAATACCCAACCTAAACCTCCCCTGGCGCAACTTGAGGCCATTTCCTCTTGTCCTATCACTCGTTACTTGGGAAAAGAGACCAACACCCACCTCGCTGCAACCTCCTCTCAGGTGGTTGTAGAGAGCAGTAAGGTCTCCCCTCAGCCTCCTTTTCTCCAGGCTAAACAACTCCAGTTCCCTCAGCTGCTCCTTGTAAGACTTGTGCTCCAGACCCTTCACCAGCTTTGTTGCCCTTCTCTGGACATGCTCCAGCACCTCAAGGTCTTTCTTGTAGTGAGGGCCAAAGACTGGACACAGTACTCGAGGTGCGGCCTCACCAGTGCCGGGTACAGGGGGACGATCACTGCCCTAGTCCTGCTGGCCACACCATTTCTGATACAAGCCAGGATGCTGTTGGCCTTCTTGGCCACCTGGGCACACTGCTGGCTCATATTCAGCCGGCTCTCAACCAACACCCCCAGGTCCTTTTCCATCAGGCAGCTTTCCAGCTGCTCTTCCCCAGGCCTGTAGCATTACATGGTGTTGTTGTGACCCAAGTGCAGGACCTGGCACTGAGCCTTGTTGAACCTCATACAATTGGCCTCAGCCCATTGATCCAGCCTGTCCAGATCCCTCTGTAGAGCCTTCCTACCCTCAAGCAGATCAACGCTCCCACCCAACTTGGTGTCGTCTGCAAACTTACTGAGGGTACACTTGATCCCCTCATCCAGATCGTTGATAGGGATATTAAAGATATTAATATCCAATCATATTGCATGCATAAAGAATAATTCAAGTAACTCATGTATGCAAGCACAAAATTAGGCATGTACATTTGAAATATGCCATGAGGTAATGCATACTGAAAGACAGGAGAAAAATTTTAAAGCTGTTCAGGTTAAATAAGCTATTGCTCTCTGACAAATTCTAGCCACACCAGCAGCTGTCCAAGAGCAGGAAGAAACTGTATCTGTTCTTTGAAAATAAGAAATAAAG
Organism: Balaeniceps rex; assembly: GCA_013401315.1. Taxonomy (NCBI): domain Eukaryota; kingdom Metazoa; phylum Chordata; class Aves; order Pelecaniformes; family Balaenicipitidae; genus Balaeniceps; species Balaeniceps rex. Next base: position 18,965 of record VYZW01011260.1, read on the forward strand.
CAGAACATTGAGCCTTGCTTGCAAATACAATGGCAGCTGCTTTGCTATATCTTTTAACCTTCGTTGGCATGCTCTTACAAAAATGTCAGCAGTCATAACAACATTGCTTTTGCTATCATGGCAGGAATAAAAAGTGCTGAGCTGTAAAGCTCACCATTAAAAAAGGGGGAAGGGGGAAAAAAGAGTTAGCCTGCAGGGCTTAACTGAAAACAGGCCATCAACTTGGAAGTATAGACTTCCAGGACCGGGGTAAGGAGTTCACTAAGAGGATTTTCACAAATACGCATGGGATGTCAGTGCTTTCATGGCAAAATGACACCTGTTAATCGGGTAAATCTGGAAAGACTGAATAATATAGGAGGTGAAGTTCTCCAAGACTGTTCCACTGGAAGCTGTGACACAGCAAGACCCAAATACAAATTCAGATATGTTTTTACTGAGTAATCTCAGATCAGTGTTTAGGGCAGTACTGAATCCTGGGAAAGACCATCAGGAAGTTAGGACTCTAAGTCAGATGTGGACTTTGAACCCACAGAGTGAACTTCTCTAACATGTCAGATACCAAATGCTATGGGCAAACTGGATTCAAACTGCTTGGGATTGAAATTTGCAGCTAGTATTTATACCTCTAATTCATACCCATGCAACTCAAGTTTCAGGGAAGGGAGTTTTGATTGCTTTCAAGATGCAATGTCAGATACACTGCAACAAGGACCCTCTTAGTCCATGTGCTTATCTGGATTCTTTGTGGCTTATAATTTCAAATGCTATTAGGGTTCTGGATGGCCCTATTTTTTTTTGGGGGGGGGGGTGCAATATAAAACAGCCTTTAGGAACTTGGTTTATAGAATTTTCTAACACAAAGGCTTGTTATGGCACCATGGGTTAAGTAACCAAAACTACTACATCGCTTTGAAACTGCAGGACTAAATCAATAATGCCAATCAGTTTATGAGTGATGACTTCTCAATGCTATTGTGAGCAAGAATGTGTGTCCACTGGAATATTAGGCTCCAAAGCTAGCTGAGACCTCTGATGGGAACCAGAGGTGCAATGAAAACTGTGTAAGGGCAGAAGTACGGTGTGAGCTCTAACTGGGTTATGTCATTGCTCTGGTATGCAGACTGTGTTTAATTAGTAGTAGGTAGGGGTATCAAGGCTAAAGTAAGATAATTCTGTCCAAAAAGCATATAATGGTAATTAAATATAACCAGCATAGACCATAGGGTCAGAAGGGAGATGGGATGCAAGGCCATCTTCATCTGGGTAACTATATCAATAATATCTTATCAGGCCAAAATTACCTATGTAACAGTGCCAGAAACACCACATTTGGCTAAAGATGTAACAAAATTGGGACCAACCAGAAAAAATAATTACAGATGGGTTGTTCATCTGTGAGAAGTTTGGGGAGAGCCCATGCTCCAGCATGTGACACAGTGCCTCCCCCGCCATGCAGCAGGCTGTGCGTTGTGAGGTGACAGCATTAGTGAGGTGACACTGGGAAACACCCCTGTGTTTGGGCCGGTTAATATGTTGTGTGGGACACATTTTCCCCCACAGAGGTCCACTGAACCTCTATTGCCTTGCCCTCCCATGGAAGGCCTGTGCTGAGAACAGGCACAGCAGGGATAGTGCTGCATGTGGGGAAAAGGCACGGAGCAGAAGAAACACTCCTTGCTTTGAAACTTCTTCTCAATGAAGCGGAAAACCCTGCAGAAAAGAATGGAGCATAGCTGGACAACGTCTTGTTTTTCATGCTCCAGAGATTGCAGGGCATGCTGCAAATGCTGTAAATGAAGCCTGATTTCCATCTGGCTTTGCATGTGTAGAAGGCCCTGTGGAGAGGGGAGCCAAAAAAGGCATCTCCCCTGAATTGGGTGGGACCTAGATAACATTTAAGGTCTGCAAACACTCTGGCTCATAAATCCTGCTAGCATGTGCTGTATGCACACTCTATGGTGCATAATTCTGGCTTCTTCATTACCTCTCACATTTATTACCTGTAAATTACCAAGGCAGAGGCTGGATTTCTGAAGCAAAGACTGCCTAATGGAAAGACCCTCCCTTGGAGAGAAAAAAAAGGAGGCTGGACAAGGGATGAGCATCTCTCCCAGGAGACAAGATGAAATGAGTGCTGCATCTTTCTGCAGGCTCCCTTCAGTACTCACCTTCACCAGCCAAAACCCAGCTGAACCCTTCACAGTTTACCTTGCCTTTACAGCTTTTGGAGACGCTTATGCTAGCAAAGCATGAAGCCAAAGTATTTTACAGATAACAGTTGAGCCTTTCACTCATTACTTCAACAGAAGGAACTTGAGAGAGATGGAAAACTGTCCACTCATGGATGTAACTAAAAATTTGCTCCACAAAATTCTAGGACCTCCCAGAAAGTGCTCTGTATCCCGACTGCTCTGTTATGGACTGGGCTGATGCAGAGGAGGTGGTTGTTATGACTAATTTTGCCTGGCTCGGTCTCTGCGTGAGAAATCTGGGGACTCTTTCCATACTGGCTTGTAGTTTTGCTGAGGCAGAAAGTGCAACACTCAGACTGTTCACTTAGAAAGGGTTACAGAAGTTTGAAGAAGCTGAAGGAATCAAAAATTAATTAGACTCCTTAAAAATGTTCTGTATGTGTGGTAAAGTAATTAAAGATCAAAAGGATATCTCTACCGGAAAATATTAGTTTAAAAGATTCACATTGTATTTCCCCTCTTGTGTTTAGCAATGGCTAACATCTAGGAGGCATGTGATACCCACATGATAAACAAAGTCCCAGTTAGTGTCATTAAAAAAAGCCTGCAAGGCACCTGTTAAACAAAAGCCCAGTGAAATCATGTTGCTTTACAACAGAAGGAAAGTCTCTCGCGCTGTGGCATAACAGAGATAGAAATTAAAACAGAAAGTGCCCTAATCAAACAATCACCACTGGAAGCAATTTAAGAGGGGTAAAATGTAAAGCTTGTTCTTCTCAAAAGCCAGTGGCTGGAATTGAAGAAATTTCCTTAATAACACAGAATCACAGAACAGTTGGGGTTGGAAGGGACCTCTGGAGGTCATCTGGTCCAACTCCCTGCTCAAGCAAGACCACCTAGAGCCGGCTGTACAGGACTATGTCCTGATGATTTTTTAATATCTTCAAGGATGGAGATCATCCAGATCATTAATGCAGATGTTAAACGGGACTGGACCCAGTATTGACTCCTGTGGTACACTGCTAGTTACGGGCCTCCAACTACACTTCATGACGCTGAGGACCACCCTCTGGGCCTGGCCACTCAGTCAGTTTTCAATCCACATCACTGACTGCTTACACAGCCCATACATCTACAGCATGTCTATGAGGATCTTCTGGGAGACAGTGTCAAAGGCCTTACTGAAGTCCAGGTAGACAATATCCACTTCTCTCCCCTCATCTATCAGGCCAGTCATTTCATCATACAAGTTTATCAAGTTGGTCAAGCATGATTTCCCCTTGATGAAGCCATGCTGACTACCTCTGATGATTTTCTTGTCCTCATTGTGCCTGAAAATGGTTTCCAGGATCAGCTGCTCCATCACATCGCCAGGGATCAAGGTGCAGCTGACCAGCCTGTAATTGTCTGGGCCCTCCTCCTTGCCCTTCTTGAAGATAGGAGTGACATTTTCTTTCCTCCAGCCTTCGGGCACTACTCTCAGTCACCATGCTTGATCAAAGATTATTGAGAGTGGCCTTGCAATGACATGTGCCAGCTCCCTCAGCACACTTGGGTGCATCCCATCAGGGCCCATGGACTTATGGTCCAGTTTGCTTAAGTATTCCCTGACCTGATCCTCTTCCACCAAGGGTACATCTTCCTTGCTCCAGCCTTTCCCCCTGGGTTCTGGGACCTGGGATTCCTGAAGGTCGGTCTTGCTAGTAAAGACTGAGGCAATTAGGCATTCAGTACTTGAGCGTTTTCCAAGTCCTGTGTAACCAGGACCCCTGTCTCGTTAAGCAACGGGCCCACATTTTCCCTAGTCTTCCTTTTGTTTCCTATGTACTTACAGAAGCCCTTCTTGTTGTCTTTGACATCCCTGGCCAGATTCAATTCCATTTGGGCTTTTAGCTTTCCTGGATGCTTGGACAATGTTTCTGTATTCCTCCCAGGTTACCTGTCCTTGCTTCCAGCCTTTCTGTATGCTTCCTTTTTGTGTTTGAGTTTGGCTAGGAGCTCTTTGTTCATCCACACAGGCCTCCTGGCATTTTTGCTTGACTTCATATTCATTGGGATGGAACACTCTTGAGCTTGGAGGAGGTGATCCTTGAATATTAACCAGCTTTCTTGGGCCCCCCTTCCATCCAGGGCCAACACAATGGAGTCATTGTTATTAAAACTTCCAAATCACAGAAGGCTAGAATGACTTTAGGGCCAAGAATCAGCAGGAAGTAAAGTGCTTCAATGGGGATCTTTTCAGGCTAAATCCCAGAACTCCAAGAATAGTAACAGTGCTTCGCTTTGAAATTCTCCAAGAGTGGTTCCTGATCAGGGGCTCAATTAGTCCCAGGTACATGTATGAACAACTTACAAAACCCCAGACCAGAAATTATTCTAATGCTGATATGCAGACAGAGCCATGCCATATTACTGTACCAGTGAGCCAGCTGCTTATGTTTCAGCAATGAGTTCGAAGCAAGCTCCAGGTATCATAACATTTCTGTGTTTCTGACTGAGCTGAGCGTTGCATCCCACACCCATCAGTGCACACAAGTCATCCACAGACCATAGTGGGAGTGAGAAGTGCCCAGCTACAACATAGCAAGAAAGCAAAGAGGAGTGCTGCAAAATGTGGAGCGTTCATTGTAGAGCACTGAGATTCTTTCACTGTGTTGCAAGCAAACAGACTTCCCACAAACTCTGCCAGCAAGTGGCTTGCTTCCATAGGTCTTGAAGTCAGCAGCTACCTTCAGTTGCAGAAAACATTTTCTCTAGGTACTTCTTCACTTTTGTTCCTCATGTCTCACAAAGTACAGCACAGCCACCCAAGGAGCAGGAAAAAACACACCTTTCATTGCCAAACAGACTCTTGGCTCTGACCTCTATGTCAAAGGTGCAGGAAAGGACAGTGATGCCAAAGCTGGCTCTGAATGGTTACTATGGCTGGAAATGTCCTTAAAAGGTACAGTCCATCCAGTTTCAGCATATCAGAAACACTTAATCCAGCCTGGGGTATATCAGAGCAATAGCATATCCCCAGTTGGGTATTAAAGGGGTTGTAATTTGATTTTCTGGCTCCTGTGACTAAATTGCTGCAGCTTTGCTCTTGTGTCTAGAAATCCTAGGGAGCCTTCAATGAAATTACAGCTTGTTATAACTTGAAGGGTGCACTTTACTCTCTAGATAATGGTGTAATGCAATAATATGATGAAAAATAATGTACTTTCATTTGCAAAGTGCTGTCTCTTGTAAGTGCTCCAATCCAGTCAAGGGAGTTAATAAAAGAAAAGTAATTAATGCAAATAGTAATAAAAATGCAGCCTTTTCCATGTGGCATTTCCAAGCAAGTCAGCCTCATATCATTGCTCTTGAGCTAGATAAACATGATCAACCCCCCCTGCAGATGGAGATGTTGTATTAAAATGTGTGATGTTGAGCTGAAGGAAAGTTTGAGCCTTTCACAAACACCAATGCCTGTGGCTCATGGATGTGCAAAGTATCATCCACTTGCCATTCACTAAAGAAGCAGAGAGGATGTCAAACAACCAGCTAAGTACTTAAGAAAACTTGTGGAATTTTTCAAGAAAGTTATTCTGTGTCCTTTTGATTAGAGGATGTCAACAGAGCAATGAGTTACTGAGCTACTTTCTCTGCTAGTGTGTTTCTCTGGCTTCAATAGAATTACAACAATAAACCAATGGACTATTAGGCTCAAATCACTGTTGGCCCCACAGAATAAGGAGGACAGTTCATTTCTGCATTATCACATTCTTTTCCAGATCATTAGGAATGAGGGAGGGGAGGAGAGAAATTAATCTTTCTCTTAATTCGTGCATGCTTACCCTCTTTTCTTAACGCTGGTGAAGTGCTGCTCAACTTTGTCAGGCCAGTAGCTTTACAAATAGTTTCCTGAATGGCTCACCTCATTCTTTAGATAATGGTGTAATGTAACAGTATGATGAAAAGCAATGCACTTTGATTTTCAAAGTGCTCTGCTTCCTGTGAGCAATCAGGACCTACATTAAAGTTCCTACACTGAAAGTAAAATCACTAATATCAATGATTAAAAATACAGATCTACTCTCTGTCTGATGCTCATCAAGCAAACATTGTAGCTATTGGAAATGAAACCAGCAGTATTACTAAGTTCTGATGCTAGAATGGCAAAATCTCAAGCTCTGCTCATCAATTTTAAAAAGTCCTTTTGTTGCCCCAAAAGGCCCTGTCTGGGGCCAGATTCATTAGCTAAGGAAAGGCAAGACTCCCATAGATATTGACACCAACCAAATAGGGACTGGGAATATGTGAGCGACCGTTTCACAAGGCAAAAATGGCCTGCAAATGTCCCAAACCACTTTCCCACAAGCAGAGCTCAGGCAGTGTGTAACAGGATTGGCACATTTCAAGGGATGGGGAAGAAAGAAGAACAGCAAAACACATTTGGTACAAGGTCATGGCTCTGGAGTATGCAGGTAGCATTGTTTCTCTGGGGAAACAGGTGAGAAAAGCCCAGATATTGGGCTAATAACAAGGAAGGGATGCTCTGAAGGGATTAATACCCGGTCATAAAAAGCAATGAAAGTGAGTAACATTCCCTATCCTCTAAAACATGGAGGAAACGTATTGCTCTTGCATACTTTCAGGGAATGTTTTCCCTATAACAGTCCTGGTACCAAAAGACCAATGGGGGTCTATGGGGTTGGACCATATCTCTTCCTGACTTCTTTTTTGGGATGAAGGCTCTGCACTAAGAGAAAGACTGCTCCATGCTTCCAACACTACGTAAGAAAGGGCAAGAGTGGTTTTTCCTGTTAAATCTTTGTCTGGTTTAAAGACTCATCACCTTGTTTTTCAGTCTTCAGGAGCAATGGCAGGTATGCAGACTGGCATGTTAGGGAGGCAATGTTGGCATCTTGGCAGGTCTGTCTTCCCAGGCTTCTCCTTGGTGAAGGATGGAGACTCCACAGCCTCCCTGGGCAACCTGTGCCAGTGCGCAGTCACCCTCACAGTGAAAAAGTGTTTCGTGATGTTTGAGGGAACCTCCTGTGTGTCAGTTTGTGCTCATTGCCTCTAGTCGTGTCACTGGGCACCACTGAGAAGAGCCTGGCTCCATCTTTGTACCCTGCCCTCAGGTATTTATACACATTGATGAGATCCCCCCTGAGCCTTCTCCAGGCTGAACAGTCCCAGCTCTCTCAGCCTTTCCTCACAAGAGAGATGTTCCAGTCCCTTCATCATCTTTGTGGCCCTTTGTTGGACTCTCTCCAGTTATGTCCATGTCTCTCTTGTACTGGGGAGCCCAGGCTGGACACGGCACTCCAGTTGTGGCCTCACCAGTGCTGAGTAAGAGGGGAAGGATCCCCTCCCTTGACCTGCTGGCAACACTTTGCCTAATGCAGGCCAGGATACCATTAGCCTTCATTGCGGCAAGGGGACGTTGCTGGCTCATGTGCAACTTGGTGTCCACCAGGACTCCCAGGTCCTTTTCTGCCAAGCTGCTTTCCAGCTGGGTGGCCCCCAGCATGTATTGGTGCCTGGGGTTGTTCCTCTCTGGGGGCAGGACTTTGAACTTCATGAAGTTCTTGTCAGCCCATTTTTCCAGCCTGTCGCAGTCCCTCTCGATGGCAGCACAACCTTCTGGTGTATCAGCCATTCCTCACAGTTTTGTGTCATCTGCAAACTTGCTGTTTGCCTCCCTGGGCACCTGGCACCCTGCTGACTAACCGTGTTTCTGCCTACAACACTGCAGCAAATCTCACACATTTCTCTCTCAGGATGACCTCATTTTTCAAAGGCCTTTCATCCAATCAAGTCCAAACTCTACAAAATCAGTGTAGAATACTTAGAATGATATAACACTTCCCATGCTGATGCATCCACTATTAACTGAACTGCATTACACCTGCCAAGGCAGGGGGAGAGTGTTTCCCAAATTTCCAGATACAGGGAATTTGAGGCTCAGAGGATGGGGGCCCAGTCCAGCATAATGCTCAGCATCACAGCTCCCAGCAAGGAACGTGTCTGGGCCGCACAGCTCATCTGAACTACACCTTGCTGTGTATGCCTGTACATTCCCTGATTTTGTGAATGGATTGCTGTTGATTCTCAGCGGTCTTCAGAGAACTAGAACAAAACCCTGGACATTTTTTCCCCTTGGTGAGGCATAGCTGCTGCAAGAAGAGAGTGAGCATAACAAACTGACCCTGTGAAATCTACTTTTTTTACCCAGCAGTGCCACCTCCTGCTCCCATCATCTCACTGCAACTGGGCTGACAAAGGAGCCTACCTCATCATCCCATGCCCAGTCCAGCAATGCTCCAAGTCTCTGGCGTCCTGGGGTCCTGCGCACAGGAGTACCCGCTGGCTCTTCCTTCCCAGAGCACACACGGGGCCGAGGGGGCAAGGAGGCGAGGGCTGGCCGAGGGCTGCATGGGGCACAGCTCCTCACTGCCTTGCTGGACCCTGCAGTCCATCAGCTCCTCTTTCCCTCCTGCCCCTGCCACCCGGGGGGTTTTGCCCTGCTGGAGCTGACAGGCTGGATCACAGGTACCACCACACAGCAGCCGCTGGCTGAGGAGCCCACAGTACCAATGCTGCAGAGGCACCACCAGCAAGTGTGTGGTCCTCGGGCGTCATGATACACAAGAAAGCCAAGCCCTGGAGCAACATACAACGGCTGTGATGTTGGCCTGACTGGCACACCACACCGGTGTTCAGGCAGAACATACTCTTATGTGTTCTCCTAAAATACAGAACAAACCTGAGGGCCCCTTTGACATTTCAGGCCCAGCAATTCACATTCAAAATTAGTTGGTAACATCTGTACAGCCAGCAGATGTGTACGCCACAGCCAGTGGATGTGTACTTCCACTACGTAAGTCCGGGATGTGCCCAGTAATCAAACGTAGGTGTACAAATGGGTATGCTGCATACTACACAGCCTGAAAGCAGGGCAGGGTGTGTACACAGAGGTTATAATTATCGTCTCTTTTACTAGGTCACCGAACCCGCTCAGGAGAAAGCTCAGGCCTGTACGCACACGCCTTTTAAGGCCCAGCAAAGGACAGCAAGTCCGCTTGCGCTGCTCTAACAGCCCGCTCCGCCTCCTCCTCGCCCCGCGCGGCTCCCCCCGCCGGCGCGCTGCCGGGCGGCCGCGGCAGAGGGCAGCAGCGCCCNGCCGGGCCTCGCCTCGCCGGGCCGGGCCTCGGCCTCGCCGGGCCGGGGCCTCGCCTCGTCTGGCCGGCCGCGCCCCCGGGCTGGCCACAGCAGTTACCGCCGTGGGATGAGCACGGGGGCCGTGGCGCTGGCCATGCACGACCATTTCCCTCGCTGCCTCAACGGTCAGCTGATTCGAAGGCAGAGCCTCCTCCGAAGCGGATCTCCCAAGGTTCTCCTGTGCCCGTTCTCCTCCGTGACCCCGCCGAGCACGCACGGTCCTGATCCCTGCTGCGTGATGCCCCGGGAGCGACTCTTCAGGGACCTCACGTAGGAAGGACGGAGAAATACGTAGGCAAATTATGCCACTTTTGCGAATTCTTACATGACCTCTGGACTGTCCAAGCTAAGGCAGCCAGGTGAGGATGGTAAGCAAGAACACTTTGCAGATACAGCTTTCCTCTGTCCGCTCTCTGCCCTGTCAGTCAGGGAGGAGCAGTAGGAAAATAGGTGGACTCGCATATCTAGGTGCTTTTCTGCAAGTTGGGAGCCTGTGCAGGAGCCTGCCCAAAACCCAAGCATGCTGGAGGTCTCCCGCACAAAGAAATCCTCACCCAGGAAGCAAAAGTTACAGAGAGAGAGAAATACCGCATTTCTCTGTTGTCATTTCAGTGTCCACAGAAGTATTGCAGAGCTTCTAATCATGACTTTTAACTACAGGCAAGTTTGCAAGTTGGGTGTGCTGGGAATCCTCTCATGCACAAACCTAATTACATGGGTAGATGACAACTTCCTTCTACTGTGAGCAGCCTTTATATCGACCAGTGGACCTCTTAAGGAGTTGCTGGGGAAATTCCCTCTAGCTCTTCTTCTGAAGTGATCAACTACAGCATGTAAGGCTACTCAAGATCCAAAGCCTTGTTTGACCAAACATGAGACATCCATCACTCTCATTTCTGGGCAGATCACTTCCAGGGGATATACTTCACTTTCTAATCTATGCCCCTGAAGATCATCAAGAACAATGCCAGCATATATAGCATTCACAGCACTCCCATGTCACGTGATGCCTCTTCGTTTTTCCTGTTAGCTTAGAGCTCCCATCTTTCAACTGGACAATACAGAACCATTTTTTTAACTGTTGACAAAACCCAATTTTATTTCTTTGAAAAACAAAGAAGAATGAAAGGGTTGGGATATAGCTGCCCAGGGTATGTCTACACGACAGACCTCTGGAAACAGGCAGGCAAGCTCCATAGCTCTTCCTGGCATGACTAATCTGCAGCAGAAAGACACTATTATTGCACACAATGGGTATTATGAAGACACACACACAAAAAAAGAAAAGAAAAAAGGGTCAGACCAGAACCGCACATACTGACAACTTCCAGGAAGAGTGCACACGGAAATCAGGGCTGAAACCTACATATCATACCTAGTATCTGGGCTAGAATTTCATATTGACCCTTTATTGCTTACTACAGAACTGTACCCTGGACTTGAAGTGGATGCAAGTATTACTTCCTGTAAAAAAACAAGCTATTATCTGATCTATTCTGGACATTTCCACTATTTTTATTTCACACTGCTACTGCACTTTTCCTTGGTTTTGCATTTTCAACTCAAACTTCCTTGCTTTGAACTCATGTCTGAGAATCAAGACAGAAATGGTTTAATCCTTCTGTTGTATAAAATGGGAAGAACGCCTGAACTGAGGAGGTGGCGGACTAATGAAACGTTTGAGAGCAGGTCACTCATTTGGGCAGTGGGGATGACACACAACACAACTGTACCATAGCAGAGGTTACGGGGTTCCACATGGGCCAGATCTTCAGGTGGAATAAATCACAGCATCTGGCTCAGGTTGGTTAATCAAGAGGTGTCCCTCTTGGAGGGAAAGGAGTGGGTAGGCACTGTTCATGCTTCTGTCCCTAGAGTTCATACTGCTCCTCTGATGCAGTACTCAGCTACATCATGACCAGTGACAATCAAATGTTAACACAGAACTCATTAGTCTGAACTCTTGTAAAGATATCCAACAGCACTGCATCATTCGGAGTGACTGTGTTCATCCTTGTCTGGGACCACATTGCCTGTTTGCAATGTGTTCTTAGCCGCTGCTCTCGCTGTCTAAATGTTTTTCCTGCCTCACACTTCATGTTCACATAAAGGCTATATAAGGAGCTAAGCTTGTAACACTGAATTACAGACACAGACAAGGGTGGGTTAGTAAAAACGGGGTTTTATTCAAACTGATTTAGTGCTAAGATGGAGTCAAGAAACATGGAGAGATTCAGGTCACTTAGAAATCAATAAACGAACCTGACTATTACTAATTCACAAATACATTTCTGCATCATTTTTTCCCCACAAAGTTCTTTGTAAACTTCAGCTAAAATACCTAAGAACTTTTTATCCACTAAAATGCAGCTACCACTGGGATACAGCTGAAATGTGGAAACTGCAGGCCTTTGAGTTATTCAGGCCACATGAGCTGGTTCAGGGAACAGACTGTGAAGTACAGACTTGTATAGAGCATATTATCTTCATTTTCAAGAGACTGCTGGGTGTAGGCTCTGCTTTGGCTGTACTGTGTGAGCTGAATATTCACAATCTGCCTAGAAGCACAAATCAGGCTGGGGAAAAAATGCAAGAACGCAGGAAGTCCTTGTTTTCTGCTCTTTTTTTCTGTCTTCCATTTTAATGGTGTGTATGACAACAAGGGAATGAGACTGGCTTGAGAACAGCGTTATGCACACTGTGTGCCCTGAAGTGTAGAGAATCAGTGAACTGAAAGATGGTCTGAGGTGAGCAACTGATGTTGGACTTTGTGATTGTGGTGGGTTGACCCTGGCTGGATGCTGGGTGCCCACCAAAGCCGCTCTCTCACTCCCCTCCTCGGCTGGACAGGGGAGAGAAAATATAATGACAGGCTCATGGGTCGAGATAAGGACAGGGAGAGATCATTCACCAATTACTATCCCAGGCAAAATTGACTTGACTTGGGGAAAATTAATTCAATTTAATTTAATTTATCGGTCAAATCAGAGTAGGATAATGAGAAATAAAAACTAAATCTTAAAACAACTTACTCCCACCCCTCCCTTCTTCCCAGAAGGGGAAGTTTCCCTGCTGTCATAATCCAGGCTGCAATTTTTGCAGGTGACAATACATCAGAGGAACAGTCAAAAGCCACATGCTGCTCTGTTCCAGACATACACATTGTCCCAAGTCTTTGGATCATTGCACCAAAGAGCACAAGTTAGACGAGAAGATGACTAAAGGCAAGAAAGGGAGATTTATTAATATTGCAGCCCTCTTAAACACCTTTGAAATATGTAACTTCCAGAATTAGGCACTGATGCAATCCAAATACTACTGTATCTTCACGGTCTATTAGGAGACTAGCTGGTGGCAGAGGGACTCTTGGATTTGCATCAGGGTCTGCTCTCAGATTTGGATTCCGGACTGTTCTCAGAGGACAGAAAGAGCTGAAGGAGGAAGGACACCAAGAACATTAGTAGAGGGAAGTGTCGACCTGAAGCTCCCTGGCACACCAGGAGGCTGGGCATGCAGATTCTTCCATTATCCCTGGGCAGCTGGGAACACCGAGGGCCAAGGCTCTTCTGCAAAACACATCCTACAGCAACAGCAGTGGAAAAGATCAAGGAAATTCAGCAGAAGAACAGGCTGCAAAACTGATTGCTTTGAATATCACTGAAAAGTTTTGTCAGGGTCCTGAGTGCACTAATAGGCCTTAATAGTCCTGAATGGCCTCACCTGCAGCTTCCACTCATATCCCTGCCCACAGGCCCAAGAGCCCCATGGCTCATGCTTGGGCCTTCAGTCCCTGCCTCAGCTAGTTTGAAAGTGTACCAGTTTCTCGCTCTTTCATAGCTGTGCCCCATTGATCTGGATCCTGACCCATGGACTGACTTCCCAGCTTCACCTCAAACCTGCCTTGTCACTATGGACCAGCCTGGCAATCACTGGACTATGTCTAACCCTGGTTACCGTCACTGGACCTGACCCTGACCTGTGGATTGACTTCCTGGCTTGACCTCATCACCACAAACTGCCCTGATGATCTGGTTCATCCTGGCTGCCATCCTCAGGCCCGCCCTGCTTGCTAAACTCGGGTAGTGCAGTGCGAGCCTTGGTCAGTGAGGCCCCTGCCCTGCTGGCCTTGTGGCCACTCACCTCCTGGTTCTCCGTCCCTCAGTGAGTCCCTGGCCTCGCTGCTCCCTGACAGGTTTACTCTGAGCCTCTGGATGAAAAGGTGAACTTGGATATTTACTCCTGTTTCTGCTCAAAGGCAGCTTCATGACAAGCATCCTATAGGCATTATGCCTGACTTAACGTGACATCGAGGGGAAATCTTCCAGCCTCAATGTGTGGGACAGTGTGAAGTTAATACTGACATTCATTACAAATGCTGTACATCTAAGGCTTCATGTTGTGTCCTGGCTGAGACTTAAATGAGTGTGAAGTGGCTGACAGCATTCTCGCCACCACAGCAAATTGTTTCATTTGGCTCCTGATGAACAGCAGGTGATGCAGAGGTGCCGAGGCATGACAAGAACACACAGCAGGAGGCCATGGAAGACATTACTGATCCAGTCACTGGAATGAGATGTCCCAGAATAATTATGATCAACCACAGGGTTTACTTACTCAGGAACAAGGGATCAATACTCAGCCAGCTTGGGAGGAATGATTTGGTGGCATAATGAGTTTCTCTCTTTGTGACAATAAGTGCTGAACTCCCAGTTCTCATACACTGGGAGAGAAAAAACATGTTTCCATTTTTCAATATAAGTAAAACTTGCCAGGTTTGCCATCTTCCTGAGGATGCATGCAGAAAATGAAGTTTGTGGAGGAGACAAAATGGATTCAAGTAGATGAGCACAGTGTACTTAGCTCTGTTTCTCAGAGACTCGGTGCTTTCAGGCTTCACAAGGGAAGTACAAAGCCCATGTATACTCCCCCAGCTCAATTTACTGCTAAGAACCTTTGTGAGAACAAAACTGCATGTTCTTACAAGGAGCCCACTGTACAGGGAGCGCTTCAGGAGAAATGCTGGAAGGAAGGACAACAATAATGATGAGGTTCCAAATTTTTAAGACTAAATTGACTAGTGTACTATTACCTATTTAATGGCCACATCCTGAGAAATTTAGGTTCATCAGGCCTTTTTTTCTAGAGCCTTGTGTGTAATAAGAAATGAGAAAATGCAAACACTGCTACAAGCCAAAAGCAGCAATAAAATCTATAATTTCTGTTTGTGCTAGAGGAGATGAAGTGTCATTAAATAAAATAACTCTTCTTCAATTTAATTGTTCCTTTCTATCAGCTCAGTATATAAGTAGCAAAGAGGGATTTTGACTGAAGGGGATTGCTGTTTGACATTAATCCACCCTGTCAATGAGCTCCTACAGGATCTTGAGCAAGGCTTGTGAGACATTTGCACATGCCAGCCTACACTGCAGAGTACATTCAAAGCCTGATAAAGTGGCACATGTGCTGGGCTGCTTGAGGTGAAGTAGTTATGAATTAATGCATGCGTGGCACAGTCAGAACTGCTACTCACTCCTCCAAAAACAGTTCCTCCCAGAGCTCATTCTGAGCAGCCATAAGTCCCATTAGCCCAGATGCTGATCTCAATTATACCAGTACAGGCTCTGAGAAATAACTTATCTGACTGTAAGACCCACTGGCTGGATGTGTTGTTCCGTCTTGAAGTTCATTTAATTGAAGAAGAGACCTAATGAAATCACTCAAGTCAATAGAACCAGCTCCAGCTGTCCCATGGGGAGAGCTGGGAAAAGGGACAGGAGGGGCAACACATGGGTGACACAGGAATGCTCATATTCCATAGCACGGTCTGGGGGGAACTACTGAAAACAGAAGTAGTGTGCTGGCCAATAATTAAACTATTCCCTCGGCAATGGAACTACATTGCAGTAAGGGTTGGGCAAAAATCAGGATTACTTTTGGAAAGGGCAAGGATGCATTTTTTTCATTTAGGCTAGGGTCTGGAGACCAGAGCAGTGGGTTGAGGTTAACTCCACTAGAAAGTGCTGAATGATGGTAGTGAGCTAGCACGACAACTACTAAGTCATAAAATGGTTCTGCATTTGTAAAAAAGTATTTCTTCTGTTGCAATTTACAACTAGTAAAAAATAACTAGGGAGTCAGTTTGTGAGAGCAATCAGAATCCAGCCCTGCCCTTACTCATCAGACTCTACTTGTAGTCATGAATGCTCAGAGAAGACAGACACAAAAATGTTTTATTTAGGGATACATCATTTCACCAGCCTTCTTCAAGCCCTTCCACCCCCACAAAAAAAGTGAGGCAAATATGCCTCAAGCTTCATGATGCTGCAGCTTTGCTCAGTAAACAGCTCGTTTTCTGTAATGAAGTGAGTATATACCTACTTGGCGTCCAAGATTAAAACTACCATTTACTCTAAGTGCTATGTAGTGCAGGCACCTTCTTCACATAGTTGAAGATGCTTTAGGAAATCAAAGCAGGAAGTACACAAAGAAATAGTGAACACAGAACATAAATTGTCTGTATAGCTCAAACCATACAGTCATTCTGTTCAATGCTTTGTTTTACAAAGATAGCTAAAATTTGTCATGCTCCATACAACAAGCTTTTTCTCTCACTGACTTGGTCAGATATTGAGAAGATGACATAGAAGATTTTTCTGGTCTCATAAACAAGACTTGCCAACAAAGAAGTTTGTTCTACATGAAGTACTGCTGGATCAATAGGTAAAAGGCTGAAAGGAAATGTAACCTACCACGGAATAAAGATGCATTTTGCAGGAACAATGTGTTGTCATTAGGTATAATTGGGCAAATGGTGGTGTGATCTTAAAAGCCTCAGTTGATCATAGTCCCTTGAGAGCATTATCCAATTAGGGGAAAGGTGCATTAGACATGCCTTGCTTTTTTGTACTGCTGAAGTGGAGAGCAGGTGTGAGAAAACAAACAAGTTTGTAATCCTTGCTTTGCAAATCAATTCTTAATCACTCTGGCTCTTATTTCCATACCAGATTTAACTTTTTGATATTTATGAGAGCAACTTGGCAGCTCCCCTTCTTTGGCTCAAATGAGTAGCAGGTCCAAGACTTTTTTTTAAGGCTTTTAATTCCTAATACTAGTGCATATGGTTTATTTCAGGTCAGAACCAGTAGCTATAATGAGACACCCAAGCAAAAAAAGATTGGATGAAGCCCTGCTGAAAACGCAAGACGCACAATGTATGTGGATAGCGTATAGTTCCACTACTTCCTATTTCAGTGTGTGAGTATACAATTATTGTAAGAGTAAGACTTGGATATATAAAGCCCAACTTACATCTTCCATCCCCATTAAGCAGTTACTTCTCTCCCTATATTATTTCACTATAATTACCATCACTTACAGGATAAAACTGGAAGAGAGAAGCCCACTGCCAGGATATTCACGGCATGTTCACCTTTGAAATATGCTCAGTCTTTGGGACCACAGTCTGCTTATCTGGCTGGATATGGTCCAAGAGACATCTGTTTCAACAGATGTTCAAGGGAAGCCAAAGGGTAGGGGTTTAGGGATTGGGATGAAGAGGAGTTTTTAGTAAGTCTGTTGACTAGAGAATTCCATGTGAGTGGGAAGGAAATATATGTTCTCACGTATTTCCACTATGGCTGTTTTCATTCTCTCTTGTAAGACATTTTTGTTGAAGAGCGATAATGTTTTTGAACAAAGTAAATAAAGTACACCAGCACATCTTGGGCAGTGCTGGAGGCAAGGGATTGGATTTGATGGACCACTGGTCTAAGACGTACTGTATGACAAACTGCGTGCTATGAGGCACTAAGACTGCCAGTGGCATCCCTACAAATTGTTTTGTAATCTCCCTACACTCAAGTGAATTCCTATGCCCACCATCCTCTGCTTGACAATTATCAACAGCAGTACACATTAACAACTCAATTAATAAGGGAACTTTTAATTAAAACCCAAAAGAAACAGGCACCTGACCCATTGGAGAAGAAAGTGGAAAGTACTGTTTTATTGCTTAGTGGTGGATTTCACATAACAAAGTTACTGCAAAGCTGACATTTTCCTTTCTGTGTCCAAGAGCCATGACTGAGAGAAGGACGAGCTGGTAAACTAGGACATAAATTAGACACAAAGAAAGATCACAGCTACCTCTGGGAGAGAAATTAAGCTTGTATAAAGTGTAACAGCTAACATTTTCTGAGTGATACTGTTTTACATGTTGGTACAGCACCATGCACAGGAGCACGACTACTGCACATAAATAACAGTGTGGCACATGCCAAAGCAGTCATGCATTGGTCTTGGTCATCATTTCCAAGCCACAACAGGCCACACCATGTGTCCTCCTGTGGCTGTCGGGTGACTTCCAGGGAGCTATGCCAATGTTAGGGAAGGCTAGAAGTCAACCAGTTCACTCAAAAACCATCATGAAGATCACTCCTCATGTTGTGCCAGGCTCTAAGATCCTAGGAACATCCCGAAAGCAATGTGGATAGTTCTTTGGAGTTGTCAGCGTAGAAGTAGGGGAGGCAGCAGCTTATCACAAATAATTTCTCCTTGTTGTGATCTACCCTGTTTAGGGATTTAGGCTCCTTTTGTCTAGCTTCTGTAAGATACAAACTATGCAAGAATCTTTCTGCTCTCAGAAATTCTTTCTTTGAACCACCCTACAACTGCAAATAGCGTGTTGTCATCAAAGCAGAAAGAGCAGTGCATGAAAAGAATTCAGATTTTCTTCTGATAAAACAATGATTGCTTAAAAAAAAGCACTCAGGTAATTGGTGTGATGTTTTCAGATGCCTGATACAATGGCTTTGAGAGGAAGTTTATCAGCTGTGAAGAGGCAGCTGCCAGACTGATCTAAGGACAGAAAAAGAAAAGGCATTGCAGTTTGAAAGGCAACTGTCTCTTTCCAATACGGAGTTCTGGCTCAACAGTCACTGGCCTTGCTTGGTCATCACATTGTCTGTAGATGAGGAGGAAGAGAGAGCAGGCAGAAGTCTGGCTACAAACTGCCTGCAGGTGCTGTGACCCATGCCAAAGATAGAATCAGAAAAGATACTTCCTTCTGCCAACAACCACCTGCAGGCTGTCTGAGATGTGCTGCCAATATGTCTGCTTCATTTAGTCTTCCCCTACCTCAGGGGTTGAGGGTTTTGCAGGGTGGGCCCACACTGTCAGAGTGTCTGGCTTGGGGTACAAACCATAATTATTACATGGGGTAGTGCTATCATTAAAGAGTGCAACATTTTCTCATTTGTGCAGAAAGACGTATCTAAATTAAATTCAGAGCTGCTAATGAAACAATAATATTTACTACACACTTCACTACCTCATCATAGTTAAACCTAATTGAGTTGTGTTCCAATTCTACCTGCAAGCATCCTGTGAAGAATGATGTCACAGAGTGGCCCCAGGGGCCCTGGAATTCTCTCTGGCAAGCAGTAATTAAATAACTGTTTGGGATCTTTCTTTTCTAAATAAGCAGATAACAGTAGCCCCTACCCTTGAGAAAATAGGCAAAGATCAACACAACAATTTGTTGCAATCCTAGAGAAGCAGGTCTTATTACATCAGGATGAAGGCAGAGTAAATATTTCAGTCTTTGTCCTGGGAATGTCTAGCTCTGTGCCAAGAAGTCCTGACCCTTCTTGATCCATCTGATCAGTATGCTGAATTAAATCAACTGGGGCTGAGCAGTTCCTACAATTTATGCAAGCAAGAATATGGTATGGATAGGAAGAAAGAGGAATGAGACTGTCTTTTTTCAGTGATTACTTGCAATTAGATCTGATTATGCTTAACAGTGACTCAGTTGATGCTGATCTAAAACCAGGGTGCCCCAATTNAAGGTACTTTGTTCTCTGTGACAGATACGCGAAGGAAAAATGCTTCCCTGACAAAGAACCATGGTGTGTCACCTGCCCAAACAACGCAATAAATATTCTTTCTCTGCTGTTCAGTGGCTAAATTAGGAAGTCAGAGTGTTCTCATTTTCAAGTCTCGTATGAGAAGTAGCGAGACTTAATTTAAAGACATCTTGTTCAGTCAGAAACATCTAAATGGTCATTGATTGTTTTTCCTTTGTTGGATGTGTGAGTCTCTTTAAAAGCAGAAACTGTTTGTTATTTGTGCTCTGTCCCTGTTGCTAGACAGGCTACAGGGCTTGTGTCAACATTACTGGAATAAAAAATAAGAGTTTGAACAAGTCAAGCCTAAACTCTCACACTCCTGAGAACCAGGAGGATTGCCACTGAATTGAGATGAAGTTGTTCAGGCCCAGTCACTTTGCTTGCTTAGAAGCATCTGCAAGGACCCTGGAGAAGAATCACCCCAGGAAATATCCTCATGTATAGACATTTCNTGAGACTGTCTTTTTTCAGTGATTACTTGCAATTAGATCTGATTATGCTTAACAGTGACTCAGTTGATGCTGATCTAAAACCAGGGTGCCCCAATTCTACCCTCTCTATGCCTCCAGCTGTGTGACTGTACTCTGTCCCTTGTACCAGCAATTAGTTATAAAAATAATGAGTTCCTTGAACCAAGATAATAATCTGAGAATTATCATCAACTGTTGCTTAATTACAAGGTCACCCGTTGAGCATTTTAGTCTTCTCCGCAGTCCTTAGGCTCCCCTAAAGGTACTTTGTTCTCTGTGACAGATACGCGAAGGAAAAATGCTTCCCTGACAAAGAACCATGGTGTGTCACCTGCCCAAACAACGCAATAAATATTCTTTCTCTGCTGTTCAGTGGCTAAATTAGGAAGTCAGAGTGTTCTCATTTTCAAGTCTCGTATGAGAAGTAGCGAGACTTAATTTAAAGACATCTTGTTCAGTCAGAAACATCTAAATGGTCATTGATTGTTTTTCCTTTGTTGGATGTGTGAGTCTCTTTAAAAGCAGAAACTGTTTGTTATTTGTGCTCTGTCCCTGTTGCTAGACAGGCTACAGGGCTTGTGTCAACATTACTGGAATAAAAAATAAGAGATTGAACAAGTCAAG
>VYZW01011262.1:0-25117 GCA_013401315.1 Balaeniceps rex
TTTTCCAACCAAATGATTCTATGATTCTATGATTTTGCTGCCTTTGCAGGGGAGCACTGCAGAGAACTGTCATCTTTGCTAAATCCTGAGATTTAGTTATGCAGTTACTAAGATAGAAGGAATTAACTTACAGGTAGGCAAAAAGAAGCAGCAAAAAATATGGGAGTATGACTTCTTTTCCTCTCTAAATTTTAAGAACTAGCTTGGCCAGAAGGACCAGTCATTTTTAACATGGAAGGAATGACACTGTAAGGCTGAAAGGATTTAGAAATAGACATGGGGGGGAAGAAAAGAAATACATTACTCCAGAGATGTTAAACTATTAGCAAGAAAGAAATTTTTTTGGTTATTCTAGTCAGAGAGTGTCTCTCTGCCAGATCCAGCACAATAAATTCTGGTAATTAATCCACAGAGACACTTATGCATCTAATCAGATTTGAGATACCTGTGTTCTTGGCACAGGTAATGTTTCCTCGTTGCTTAAGACTGGTATAAATTGGCATTTAGCTGAAGCTAGCACCTGCACTGAACACATGAACTTTTGCTTGTCAGTAAACTACCTCGGACTTTTTTGATAAGAGAAGCAGAGAGGAAGATATAAGAAAGCACTGGGAGATGCTGAAACCTTTGATCCCACTGGTAAGAGCAGACAGCATTACAGAATGTATTTTACCCTCTTTCCCCAGAAGCTGCATCCCAAAACAGTTGCCAAGACCCAGCTCTAATCACATAGTTCTTATGCCACCTCACTGCCCAATGGAAAGAAAAGCTGATTTGAACTCTGATTACAATGGTCATCATTTCCCTGCAGTCAGAGTTGTGCCAGCAGCGCTATGGCTATATTAATGTGAGCGGGAAGCTGTCCTCTGGTCACACATTTTGCTATGGGGGACACACACACACACGCTCCCCTGGGCACAGGAGAGTCTGCAGCAGAACCAGGAATGTAATCTGTTCTCTCCAGCAGCCTCTTTAAAAGTAGTTCATCCTTTTTCATCATGTTGAGGAAAGATGCAAGGACAACAGCTGGGATTCATCACACCTCACTTAAACAACTTATGTGCCTTAAGTTAGGGATATAGCTGTTATAGGCATCTTGTATACTCAAGGAAAAAGGGAAATTCTGTCCGTCACCACTGGAGATGCATTCTTTATTTTTGTTGACTAAAGGGAAGCTTAAGGCATTTATGCTTCCAATTTAGGGACCTTTGTCAGGTGCCCGAGGTTAAAGCGGGTAAAAATGTGTCTACCAGGTCTGTGAAAGGTGCTATGACTAGTATATCCTTCCTAAACCTCAGGGTAAGTTTTAAGTTATTGGCTCTGCTCTATAGTGACTGTATGAGTAAGTACTGGAAGATCAATGTTCTTTAAACAAAGGTTTCAGTGTTCAGTAGCTGGTAGGGAATAGCAGAAGGCAACCATTGGTGACTGGCACGACTTTGAATGTGGACCACTACATCCAGTGACCTCTTTGTTGTAATTGTGCCAAATAATATCTACACAGTGATCCTGATAGCCACTGAAGATTTGTTTAGGTGGTAAATGAGACTCCTGAGCAGTGATTTTGTCCAGTCATCTCAAATAATTTTGAAACTAAGAATTTTAAGGAAATATTTCATCGTGATGCTTTAAGTAATATCTTCATGTGATTTGCTATCAATAACACATTCTGGCAAAGTGGAATTGTGACACTGGACTCAGCCAAATAATTTTGATTTATAACAGTCTGAAAATTCTTTGTACTTTGTAAGGCACTAAAAATAAACTGCAAAACCCCTTGCTATCTCCCTATAAACTTAACACTTACAGTTGAAAATAGACTATTGTTGCAAGGCATATTTAATACTGTCACTAATTCACTCTCAGAAATGGTGCAAGAGCAAAAATTTTATTTCCCTTACAAGCTAGAAGTTGGTGAATAGTAAAAAAAAAAAGAAGAAAGAAAAAAAAATTATATTCCTGTGAATAAATTCCACTTACGTCATATTCATTTTGATGGAATTGAGGATCCTTTCATCAGCTATCCAGGATCATCTAATAAACAAGCTTTTTAAAGCAAATATATCACTAATATTATCATCACAAGTACTAGTCCAGTATTCACACCTAAAATGTGTGACATTTTGAAGAGAAAAATTCATTATTTTCACATGCAAAAGAACTATCTCTAGCGATTAGTGAAACCAATAAAAAGTTTTATCATAAAAGATTTATCATAAAAGATTTCTCATGAAACTTAGGTTATCCAGTCTGAGAACCAAAAGCTGCCATGTCACCTTGACGCCTGACTGCATGGTGTGAATTATGTGCTAAAAATCATCAGCATGTCCTGAAAAAACAACTTAGTGTCAACAAGTCAAAAAAATGTGTATTGCTGATTGATTGACAATCCTTGTCTTCACGAGAAAACATTCATCAAGCAGAAGGGGCAGATGAGGGGTTCAGATTAGACACTGTGTGAAAATCACTGCTCTCACGAATTAGAGAAAGTGAACCTCTGGAGTTCTGTGATAGGTTTTTAAAACAGAGGTGACACAGTCTTATAAAGCTTCCTGTAGTCACAATAAAGTGCTTTTCTTTCTTGAATGCAGACAGATTTTCAAGCAGAAGCTGCAGTGTTACCAAGTGATTTACATATAAATTAATCATATTAGACCATATGAATCATTCACTCCTTCAGGGGAATGATCACCATCCAGTTGGTCTGATCACCTAAGCCAAGTGAATATATGTTAATTGTGGTACACACTCCCTACATATCCATCATAATCACCAGTTTTAAATCATTAGGTAGACACTCCTGTTAATGGGTCTTGTGTTGCAGTCCTACTGGAGATGGGCTTAAGTAACAAAGTCCAGCGCTGCAGTTCAAGTTTCCAGTTATTTGGCAAGATCAAGAGTGATACTTAAATGTGTGATATTGCTTGAGACTGTGCAAACACATTCTGATGCACAGGAACACCAGGGAAAGTCTGGACCTTGTTGGCCTCCGTTACAGAGTCTGGGTCAAGGTAGCAATGCTGAATGCCCTTCTCACACATCATCAGCCCATCTTCACTGCTTCCAGCCTCTTCTTCAGCAATGATTGCCTCTAATTTCTGCTAAAGAAACTGCTCAATTACTGCCTCGGCACCAGGAATTTAATTTTCCTGGCATACATTTCTTTCTCTGAAGTGGACCTGCTTAGGTTAAGGAGTGAAGGTGTTTTAAGAAACCAGAAATTGCTGGGTACTGGAGCTATGAGCCTGATAATTCCCAAACTCACCCAGCTCCCTCTGGGAGGTACATGTTGGTTTCTATCATAGAAGACAGTATTTCAGAATACCCAAACCAACCCTGATCAATCTTACTAATTTGCTGCAGCAGACACCATGTGAAAAATGCATAGAATTAAGGAAGGAGCTTTTCTTTCTTTTTTTTCTCTATCTCTGGAGTTAAGTTAAAATGGAATACAGTCATTAAAAGGTTATCTAGTGTAACAACCTAGCCAGTAAAAGGCAGAAGAAGGCTATATTCTTCTGTGAATTATTTTATGAAGTATCTCATGAGCTGACAATCAGTGAACTAAATTCTTCGACAAGGAGAGATTTACAAGGACTTGTCTACAGAGACAAAGTGTTTCTACAGACTTGAGGCAGCCCTGGGACGAGGGATTAGCAGAACTGCGCATAAATATGGCTTACAGCTGCAGAATGCCGCAACTGGGAGCCTTCAATAGGAAACTACGCGTAAACATGCCTGTGGAAACAGGCTTCACATACTGATCATTAAATGTACAGGGTTTTAATAGCTTTACAGACCTTTGTATTGGACTTTGAAAAGGTACTTCCCTTCATTAACTCACACTATGTTATTTATGCCCCTAGAATTTTGCTGTCAGACATTTTTTTGTTCATGGCTATTTCGAAGTCTCCCACTTGGAAAATCCCAACCTGTGATACTCTTGTTTGGATCAAGGCTGAGTGTTATTCTCCACCTAACACTGTCTTCTTAAGGGGCTGCATTTTTAGTTTTTTTGTTTGTTTGTTTTTTCTTTTAATGAGTGATGAGCATTAGAAGATATATCAGATAGAATCTAAATATCGCAAGCTGTTAAATACTAAACACTTGAGGAATACTTAATTAAGCATCAGTACGCAACTGACAGGTTCTGAAAGGCTATCGCATTCCTGGGATGGTACCACACTGGAAAAGACCGTCTGATTACCTTTATTAACCACCTCAGAGGGGTAGTAATTAAGTACTGCAGAAATTTACTGTCTAAAAAGCACATTGTTATCAACGAAATGAATGCAAATTTTCACAACACTGCACTTAATGGGCTTTACTGCCACACACAAAGCAGTACTGGCAAATCATTTCGCAGCCCATTTGTGTTCAGGTAATATTAAAGCTGCTACATAATACTGATTTTAAGCAGCATTCAGCTGGATAAGTAAGTGGAGTAGAGATTGCTGCTATGTGCGGTGCTGGTAATCTGTGACTAGCATGCTTTGATAAATGAAACTGCTATATTTTAAGTCTGGTCTTCAGAGACTGTGGCTACATCCACCCTGTGAAAACGTATTCTTATTGCATGACTGTACTTCGACATTAACTCCCAAAACTGTAGCCACTGTGGATTTGATGTGGCTATGCATATCATTACAGCAAGAAATTCATTCAAGAATCACCATGTCAGGGAAGCATAGTGACTGGGGTCTGGTGTGCTGCTGAAAGCACTGAACTTCCTTTCTGAGCAAGAGAAACTACCAGACCCCAAGAATTAATGGTCACTTTAGTCATCGCATCCTTCATCCCGTGTTGGGTCTCCTAATCCCATGTGTTCAACAAGGGACAAGTTACTTTCCACATAACTAAATCCTCAGCAGAAGCAAGGAAAGATGCACACCAGTGTAATCACAGCTGCTGATTCACATCTCTGCATCAAAATCTTAAATTGCCTCTTTCTTCTTTCAGCTAGATGTAGGATCGTTTTCACTTCTTGCCCTAAGCTGCTAGGCATCATACATCTGTGCACTGTAAAACAGTTACTACATGTACCTCGTGGATGATTTCTGGGCAAAGTAATCTCCCCATTTACTTAGTTCTGTCTTTCCAGAATACATTAGTATGCCAATGAATGAACTATTCCAGCCCCCTGAGCAGCTTCAAGGACCTACCATCTCTTTTAAAATCTCTCTGACAGAAAATATGTCTTTCCTCTTCTCCCAGAGGGGAAAAATTACCCAAGCTATCCAGATGGAGCCCAGGGCCACAGTTTCCTAACCATAAAAATGACATGACTTTGAAGCCCATTGTCTCTCAGCTTTGGTGGGCCAGCAAGCCGGATTTTTATCCTTTTTGAAAGGGGAGAATTGCAACTTCCTAGCACTTGCTTCTGAACTCTGGAATGGGCAGAAACAACGAATGTAATGTCCTGACACTGGTACAATTAAAAAAGGAATTTGAGAAAGGATGTTGTGACATGTGCTGAGCTCTGTGTTGTTTGAGTCAAAATTACTGAAACATCCGGCTTTACTCAATGGGTTAGAAAAATTCTCATATAATTACTTAAAATTATCCGAAATGTTCCTGAAATAGTCTTTTTCTAACAGTTGTAGTGAATGACAACGGAAGAAAATGGTGCACGTTTGTATTACAACCATTTTGAACCAGTGCCGATCACCTCTTTGTGTCATACTTCACCAACATATATTTCTTACATATCAAGTTAGCAAAATACTCTAGTATCCTTCAGAATTATCAGCATTACATCAGGGCAAGATATTATGATTTAATAATTTATTTAATACACTAGTTATCAAATAAATCAGTGTTATTATTGATACTTACTATTTCATACATGCTATGCTTCCTAAGGATTTAACATCAACTCATTCATGCAGGTGAAAAAGACAAAAAGGAAAGACAGAAACTTAGGAACATGGAGACATTTTTTAAACATGTCTTTAAATTATACTNAAGCCTCACTAAGCACCAGGGGAACATAAGCATCCTGGAGCTTTGCACTCAGACCAACAACCAAGGCCTGGGTGTCCAAAGTGAGATAAGGTGACATTGACGTGCCTGAAGTCCAAGGCTGTGGTCCTTAGACCAGCTCCCTGCTCCTTATAGAGATGAAGTTTGCAGGAACATGAGCTTTTAGTAGGAATATTTTCTGGGAGACCTGTNTCTGCCTTTGGCAGCCTTTCCTACCTCAGCACAATTACTAGTCAAGGGATTATTATTATTGCAGGATGTACGATACTCTTTAAAAAGTTTTATTTAAAAGAAATGAAATCTGTAAGCACTCTCATTCCCAACAGCACAGTAGAAACATTCAACAGAAACAAAACAACAAAAATCTAGGGACCAGAGTATGAAAAAACAGGAGTTCAACTTCATACTCATTCTGATTAAACAGTTTCAACTTTGGTTTCTGTACTATTTATTTCTCTTATGATGAAGAAAAAGTTTGAGTCTCTGAAGGGGGACAGTGTAGATGTGCTAGCACTCAAAAGTGATTATAAAGAGACTGATATCAGTAGATGACTGACCAGATTCAGTGGATAACTTGACTGACACTGAGTTACTACTGGAAGTACTGCACCACCAGCTTGCCTGATACACAGACAGATTTTTTCTTCGGTTCCCAGATTCCTGCAATTATGTTGTTGTCTTAAGCAAAAAATATTTCAAACAATGATAGCAATTAACAATGAAATCATACATTATGGGATGCATAGAGTGGGCTCAAGGCATAAGCACACATAATCCTTCTTTCTCTTGATACTATGGAAATATATTTATACTGTAAGATAGCATTTAAAGTCTCCATATATTCTTTTCCTTTCAGGCTTGAAATAAGAGCTTTTCGTTGACAGAGNGAGGAGGGTCAAGCCTGTAAGCAGTGTGTGCAGAGCACTGTGCTGCTTTTACTGCACTGCCCGAGCCCTTCCTGGCTCCTTCAGATATCCTTACATGAATGCAGCACTGGAGACCAAAATAAGTTGCAAAACCCACTGTCTAAAACCAAACAAACCTGTAGGAAACAAAAGGCACGACTTAGGTGAAATGATTTGGCATTTGCAGGCTGGTTGATGCGGGACTGGGGTGAGTACTGAAACACAGACATCTTAGAGAAGTGGCAAAATCTTTGTAGTCTTGAGGTATAACATCACTAAGAGATAGAAAACCTTTAATAGAACACAATAATGAAGATTGTTCTAATTCTACTTTATTGCTTATACTAACTGGTGTTAGTGACACGTAAGAAGTGAGAACTTCTCTGTTTATGCTATTAAAAAGCTGCCAGAAGAATTTAAGGCTGGTAGTTTTTGAAACAGATCTTTCATACTGGACACAAAGCATTAATGCAGCTTTCTCCAAGAGTTAAAGATTTCAGATTCTCTTTAAAATCAGCAATTTCATAGGAAAATACCCCTTTGTGCTACAGTAAACTTGTTTACTCACAGTAGGTATTTAAATTTTTAACATGTTTGTACTACCAATGCACACTCTTATCCTCAAAGTACCCAAATTATCTTTTTTTTCCTTTTTATGAAATGAGATTTTGATTCGGCTAAGACTATAAATGCCCTTGGACTCACTGTCAAGGCCACTCATTGGCTGCAACTCCCACTGAAGTCAGTTTTTTCACAGACTTCAAGAAGGGATTAGATCTACCCTGTCTGGCTCAATTAATGGTAGCAAAAGTACTGCTATAAAAGCAGAATGTCATGACACCAATTCTGATTGCTAATAGTCAGTTTTGCTGGTCAGTCTGGGGGGGAAGTCATGAACAAATTTAGGAGGCTAAATACAAAGGGAGCACTGGCTCCCTTGAAACACATTTAAAAGGAAGGTTACAAGAAGATACCTAATTTTTAGGAGGAAATGGAAATAAATACAATGTTTTAGAAGAAGCCATAAGGGAATACCTGTAAGACAATTTACAGGTATTTGATCTGATTGAGGCAGGAATGGGGGAGCGGGGGAGGGAGGTATTGCTAAAATAACTGGAAATGAGGAGGTGGCCAAAGTCATGTGAGCAGCTGAGGCTTTGGAGAGCACCAATGCGGATGGGGGACGTGCATTTACAGGAACTCTTGTGGCCCAGTGCCAAGCTTTGAGCTGAATTGACTCCTTCCTGGAAAAGCTGCCACGTGCTGAAGGTGCTCCCTCAGCTGGGGTCTGGAGGGCCAGGAGAATATTGCCTGTACAAGTATTTAGACAGCTTTAACTGTAGGGCACCTGTGTCAGCCTGGTTCAGGTCATTGCCCTTCCAGTCTGCAGGAGCCACAGGCTACTCTGTAGCTAGAAAGAGATTTTTTAATCTAGGTCTCCTTGGTGAAATAGCATTTAAACTGACAGAAGGAGGTGGGAGGGTTGACATGCTTAAGCTAGTTTTTTGATAACCTTGTGAACTGAAGGTATCACCCAGAAAGGTTTGCAAACCCTTTTTGCCTATTCCTAATTATTTATTATCTCTGCTGTTATAGACTTCTCCTGTCTTACATTTAATACATTGCTTCTTTTGCAGCCATCTTGTGATAACTTTAATAATCCTCTTCTTTCATTTGTATTATCTCCTTGGAATTATTTATAGACTATGTTCATATTCCCCTGAGTCTTTCTTTCTGCAGAGAGAATTAATTTTATTTCCTCAATCACTCCCTCTCTTACGTGTTAGCCTATGATGACACTTCCATAGTGTCATTTTCTTGCCCTTCTTTGAATTTTGTCTACTTCTACAATATCATTTTAATCACAGACAAGAGAGCTACATATAACTTCTTAAATATAATTGAATACGTCACCTGCTCTTTTAGCTCCTTGACTGAACAAAGTGTAAGGTCAGGATCTTACTTTCAACTTCCTTGTTGTGCAAAACCTCCCATTTGGAGACAATATATTACATAAAACCCTGTAATTATTCAATAGACATATGGGAAAATGCAAGATAAAGATCTGGTTGTCTCTTTACAGTCCTACAGAAGGCCCACAATTCGAAATGACCAAACATAATTAACATCCATTAACAATCTTGGACAGGCAGGATAACAGATACGGTCCAATCTTCTTATCAACATGAACAGCACTAATTAAAATAACAACATACTAAATTGTGTGCATTCTTGATACATTTCTGTGGCTGTACTCAGCTCTGAACTGAAGGAGACAGATTACACTGATAAAAAGTTTTCATATTTCTTCAAAGATGCCACCCGAAAAAATTCAAGAGCTCTTGTGCTGGCTCCAAGAGGACCCCTCACTGTCTCTGTGCCCACTACATATGGCCATGCAGCACCAGCAGCCACACCAACCCACATTCAGGTCTCTCAGCACAGTAAGCAGCAGGGGTTGGACCCTCCTGTATAGCACCACTCATAAGGTGGAGTAAGTATCTGTAAGGAGGGCGACACTGGTCTTTGAAAGTAGGAGGACTGGATGTCCCTCATTTGACAGGATGAAGCCTACCTAAGTAAGGCAAGATGGGATGATTTTTTGGGGGAATGCTGAGTGCAACAAAGTTTCATTTGAAATGTTAAACTACACTTGGATTATTTTAGTCTCAAAATACTATGGAGAAGAGAGTTTCAGTCACACAGCGTTAACATTTCCAACAGGTGAACAAAAAGGGGCAGAAGGAATGAATTTTAAATTTTTTTTGTAATTTCACTTGCAAAAATGGAGCCAGAAGCAGCTATCATCAATACTTTCACCAAGCATTTTTCAAGGCATATTAGAACAACCCCTGAGGAGGATTTTGTCTGTTAATTGCCCTTTAATACTTGGTAGGTGTCCAGCTATTGTCCTATAATTTAACACCTAAGCCAGCACTTTAAGTTTCATTCAGATAGATGTTCTGTACAGGAGTACTGGTTCAGTTTAGATTAGAAAAATTATTAAGACTGAAATCTGTTCTTGTGATTCATATTTCTGTTCATTTGTTCCTGTAATAGTACCACATCTGCCAGCCTCATTAACCATAATAGACCTTTAAGCTCCTGGTGGGTTATAGGTTTCTAAAGTGTTACAAAGTAATTCTTGTCACTATAATTTAAACATGATGTTGTTGTTATTACTGAATCTATTTTATGAACTTTTTTTCCTAAATAGATACATGCAGAAACACTTGGTTGTATATTGCAGTTGGCTGCAATGGTAACAAAAATCTGGGTAATTACAGATGATGAATGGTGGATACTGAGCTCTTGAATATCTAAAGCAACCTTCTGCCCTAACACACCTCATAATGAAAGTGCTCCGGTATAATACTAATGAAGAATATTTCATACCTAGCTCTGAAAATGAGCCCAAATTGTGTTCATTATGCATGAAGATACTCATATTCACTGTCAGGAACTTTGCCAATGAACCTTTTTGATATGATCAAATGAAAGGTCATCCTAAGGCATTATTGAATACCACACTGAGATCTTGGAAGATTTTTGCCCATAGAAAATAAGATTGCTCTAGTCATTAGTCAACAGTAGTCACAAGAAAACACATCTTCTATTCAGTGCAAGGAGATTCCAGTGAAGCCCTAGATCAAAATCAATACATTGGTTGTATTCTGCATTATACTTGGTCCCTGAAGAGTAGCAAGCAAAAGAATGTATTTTGCTTTATAATACTAATAGCATTTCTTCATCTCATGTAATCATACTTTGTAATTATTCAGAAGCTTTCACTCAAGGATCTTAAAAGCCTTTCTCAGCATCAACTAGTACAACTGAACAACCTCAATGTGCGTTATGTTCACTGTTACTATTACATACACTAAATGCATTAATTTGGCAGCTACCCACTATTTTAAACATGTATAGTGGTGAGATGATTGTAGGAGAGCCAGTCTCTAATATTCAGGATCAAGCCAGTCCCAGATCTTTTAGATACTCTATTCACACAGGGCAAACTCCAGTCGGCGTCAGACTTGCCTTTAAAGAGCATCAAGTATGCCAAATTGCCCGCTATGGGTGACTCTTTCTGTTGACTTCGTGCTCTGGACCTCTCTATCTCATTAAGCTATCCCTGCCTGGGGAACAGTACTTTTTTTCTTACATGGGGGCCAGAAAAGTGCTTAGGAGTGCAATAAATCAACAGGGATAGGCTGGCATTTCAAGATGGACCAGGTGAAAGTGGACACAAGAGATGTAGCTAAACTGAAAGTCAAGAACTGATCATCTTCACTACTCACTAATGGATTCACACTACCTAGAGGTAACAATGCACTCTATTTTGGTAAAACCTGGGTAAACAGCATAAGCAACATGTTTAAATTATTCTGGAGTAGTTAGAACAAGTCCTGCCCCTATGCTCCTGCAAATAGATAGTCAAAACCAATGGACAAACATCCTTTGTATGCAACAGGAAAAGGAATACTAGGACGTTAAATGCTGGAATTGGAGATCCTTTCCACTGAAGGACACTGAAGGAAGCACAACACATGGATTAGCTAAAGGACATGTTCACAGGAAAAACACAGAATCCAGGAGAACTAACTCAGACTGCTCCTGCCCAGTATTTTTTGCCTGGATTGTAGCATATCCTACAAGGTTTGGGTTTTCCCAGCTGGTGTTATCAGTAGTTCTGGTTCATAATCCTGTTAAGTTCTTCCTTGCCTCAGATTTTTTTCTAATAAAATTCACTACTTTAGTTTCTGGGATTAATTTATCCTTTGTTCTTCTCTAACAATGGTACATAGCAGATGATAGAGGAGTATATACAATCCAATACTACTGGTAGCAACAAAAGCCTTTGCCTGACAAACTTCACATCTCTTTATTGTTTTAATATTTGTTTATGATATCTCACACTTTGTGGGCCTGTCAGGAATGCATAGAGTGGCAGATCTTTACTTTTTTTCCTTTTTTCTGAACTAAAATAAATAAAAAAATCAACCAGAGAACATAATTAGTTTTCCTAGTGTATTAGCTTTTCCCTGTGCTTTTTCTCTCAGTCTTGTGTTTAAACATGGGAGATGGAGAAGGAAATATTTGCCAAAACTATGGTATTGCAAATATGTCAAAATGTTCAAGAGAACAAGTGGATTATTAATCATCTGAAAGGACGCAGCTGACAATCCATAAAAGGCAAAAGTTTTTTATTTCTGTGAAAAGTACCTATTCTCTCAAATTGGTTCTTGGCAGACTGACTTCTTTGGGTCAATAATTACTCCAGCTGTTGAAGCTGATTTTGAAACCTTAAATCAAATTCAAGCAAGACCTGTTGTAGAATAACCACAAGATTTCCTACTGTTTTGTAATACTAAATAGATCACACATAACAGAAAACTACATATGAAACAGAAGTCAGCAGAAGCATCTTGGCTAAGATGCAAGTAATAGACCATAAGACTTCTTAACTGGAATCTCCTCACACTTCCTACACATTTACTATTTCTAATCGTCCTGGTTTCAGCTGAGAGAGACTTAATTTTCTTCCTAGTAGCTGGTATAGTGCTGTGTTTTGGATTTAGCATGAGAATAATGTTGATAACACACTGATGCTTAGTTGTTGCTAAGTAGTGTTTACCCTAAGTCAAGGACTTTTCAGCTTCCCATGCTCTGTCAGGTGCACAAGAAGCTGGAAGGGAGCATAGCCAGGAGAGCTGACCCAAACTGGCCAAATGGATATTCCATATCATATGACTTCACGCTCAGTATATAAACTGGGGGCAGTTGGCCGGGGGCAGTTACCGCTGCTCAGGGACTGGCTGGGCATCGGTCAGCAGGTGGTGAGCAATTGCATTGTGCATCACTTGTTTTGCCCATTCTATTATTAATTATTATTATTATTATTATTAATTATAATATTATCACTTTATTTTATTTCAATTATTAAACTGTTCTTATCTCAACCCATGAGTTTTCTCACTTTTACTCTTCCGACTCTCCTCCATCCCACTGGGGGGGGAGGGAAGTGAGCGAGCAGCTGTGTGGTGCTTAGTTGCTGGCTAGGGTTAAACCACAACACTAAAAAAACCTTAGCTATTCTGGAAAATGATCAGGAAGAATGTAACACTCTAAACAAAGCTGGGCAGCTCAAAAGATGAAGGCAGCCAGAGCCATATTTTATCCCTTATTTTAAACTACAAATCTACCTTCAAGCCAGCACTGGTAGAATTCATCATTCAATGAAAATTCTCATTCATTCAGAAATTTTTTTCCGTTTTAGAAAAAAAACTACAAAAGGACAAGTGACTCTTGACCAACAGTGGCCTACATCTTCAATCAATGAAGCCATTTTTCAAATCCATAGAGTAGAAAATTTTGATTGCTCTTTGTGAAACCTTGGAGGCTCCTTTCTCTGCAGGTTCCTTCTTTTAAAAGTGCAGAGGAAGATTATAGCCTAAAGGGAATGACTGAAAGCACCAGAAAGAAAGTAAAAGCAGTGCTGTCTTCTGTCACTGGAAAAAAGTTTGTACTGCAAACGTATGTGTTTTTCCGTGTGTATTTTTTCCCATAGAGAGCATGGGTGGAAAAAAGTGACAAAAATGAAAAAAAACCAAACCCATCACAGAGTTTCAGTGAGATAAAAAAGTTTAAACAACTTTGCCCCTCTGTTTCCTGAGCCTGTCTGAATCAACAGGGAGAACAATAATGCTGGGAAGGCGGTCTTGCTGCAGGGCAAAGTAGCCTGTCCCAGTTGGCATGCTTATTAAACTTTGAGATTATTGAGGTTTTTGCCTCTGAGCAGGGCCGGCTTGTGGCTGAACGCTTAGGTGTGCCATGTCCCCACCGCTGTCCACTTGAAGTCTACGTGAAAGCAATCCTGGTACCCCTATGTCTGGCAAAACACAGCTATTCTGTTCTGACCTGAAACAATAAATATGGTCTTGCAACTGAAGATGCCCAAGAGACCAGAAATGCTCCTCTATCATCAGCACTGCCAAGGAATCAATGTCTCTAGCAAACCAGGCTTCCTATTGAGAACTCACAAAGTTGAATACCTTCAGTACATATTGCACTAATGCTGATTCTCTTGTCGAGCAATCAAATTAGATGTTTTGGGGTTGTTTTGGGGGAATGCAGAGAGGCAAGGCTTTTTTAATGTGCAAACTAGCTTAATTCTCTAGAAGTTATTAATCTACAACACCAGATGTGAGTTGGGTTGTGAGAATTTTGAAGTGGGTTGATTCCTCCACGGGGGAAAAATGAATGCTGCATATGTTTGGGAAATTCTTTTAAGGATGTTTTATTCATGAAAAACAGATATCTAAGGTCATGTTCACCTTGTAAAGAGCTTTCAAAAGCAACAAGCAGCCTACACATAATCAAGACTTCAGCTGAAAATGCACCTGTGTCCCAGGCTGTGCTGATCAACAGCTGCTGCCTGTCTTTGTCATCTCTTTAATAGCACTGTGGTCACCTTTAGGAAATATTTTGCACTGGTTATTTTAGGGTATATGGATGTTTTGGATTTTGGATTTTGGAATAAAGTGTTCCTGCAAACCACCAGTATAGATGGAGTTTAGCCCATGATATCACGTTTGCTGTTACTGGATGTGTGTATTACTGTATCATCTTTAGTACAAATCAGCTGTAAACACACAGATTTCTGTCAAAAGCCAAGCTCAAGTATAGTATTCAAAGCCACTGCTCTGATTCATGTTAGTAGCAAGCAAGGTGCAGAAGGAGAGAGACTGACATGGCATAAAATATACTTACTCCCCTACAGTAAAAAAACCCCTCAAATGCAAAACAAACTGACAACACACATTTGAATGGGTAAAATACCTTTGGACTGGTTTATGACTGGTTTATATGGTGGCAGTGACTTCTGTCCAGTACCAAAGCCTGATTCAATGCCTGCGGAACAGCCTAAGCTTATTAGTCATCATGACATCAGATCTGTCCTACCTCCATGTAATTGATATCAGTTGTTCTCTTTCCACCAAACTTTCACTGGCAACGTGGTATTTAAGCGGTGCCCAGCACTTGATCTGCTCTGGATCCTGGCACCCTGCCTGGAAGGCTTGGTTCTGTAGAAGGCAAGTGGAGGCAGCAGCTTGTGGGCTGCTGCCACAAACTCCCCAGCCTCCTTACCCCATGTTGAGGTGAATCTGGTATTGGAGTAGTAGGAGCTATAAAGAAAGCTCCTTTCTCTCACTCCACAGTGAGAGAAATCTGTTTGAAACAGGCTGAAATCTCAGTTTTGGCTATGATGCATTTACTAAAGATCCAGGGTTCTCACATTTAATTTCTGGGAAAGATACTACTGGAAGGCAAATGATGGTACATAGCCAAGTACTGTGGGCTCTGTCTCTCAGACTTGAATAAGTGCATCAGAACGACTGAGATATTTGAAGGAATATGATATTTGATGCTAGATATTTCTAATTAAAAAAGAAGACAAAATTGCATCCCTTCACTCTACTCCCAACCACTGGAAAAACACATATACCATTTCAGTGATTAAGGTTGAAGGGAATTCTTACCAACAATGAGTCAGGTGGGGAAGAATTAGTGAGCACTTTTGTCACTAGGAATAATTTAAGGAAATTAATTTTGGTTTAAAGGCGTGCCTTCAGGCAGAGCTGCACGTTGTCTTGAAGGCACTGAGTCAGTAAAGCCAAAGAGTTCAGTAGTGTTATGCATTTCCAGATAAGGCTGTACATAACTATTGGGTAGACTAGAGCCAATTTTATTTACATATGTTTTCCTTCAAAGGCTAAAGTTTAAGAGTACAATAGAGTTCAAATCCTATAGCAATAAAATACCGTTTAGACACAAGTAACAAGTCAGTACTGAATTTTCATCTGACATGAGCTGTGTAGGGTTATAAAAATTAGCTGCTTCTTATGGAGACACGTGCTTATTTTCAATGAGGTTTCAGAATAGATTTCTTCTATTTTAATTTTTCATTCTTTCTAAAAACTGTTTTAAGTAGATTTTCAAAAAATATTCAGAATTCTTTTGGAAAAGGAAAAAAACACATGACAAACTCCATAGCAAGTCTGTTATGTTTGATCATAATTAAGACTCTTTGGCCATTTTTGTGTGCATTTGGTGCTCCGACCCTTCTGTGTTAGTATTACAAAACAGTATGTTCAGTGGCTTTTAATGTGGTATCCGAAGTTTGCTATTAAATTATCCCTCTTACTATAGGAACCAACAAATCTTATACTTCATGAACGATCCTCTTCCATTTCAAAAGCCAAGGTTTTCCACTCCTGTAGCATCAATAATTTTTCATAATTGCAGTCCCATAGAGTTCATATACAGTGAAATCGAACCACTCTTTTCATCTACATTAACAGTTTAGTACTTTCACTGAATTGACTAGAATTACTATTTGTGACTCAGAAAGCTCTTCCACAGATTCAATTTCTGATATTGTGTAACTAACATAAACTTATTAATGACTTGGTTTCTCCATACTTATAGCAGGTAATATGTTCTTACCTCTCAGGTAAGCTATGTTTTCCAACCGTGTTAGTATACTCAAATACTTAAATTATGGTGGGTATCATAAAAGTCTAAAACTGCATAATTACATCTGACAGTATCAAGAAGTACAGCTAGTTCTCTTTCACTGTAGGGTAGAAAATACTTAATTGTGCACCAGCTAGCCTAAGAAAATGAAATTCTCAGAAACACTGTTATGTGTTGAAATTTAATATGAAGGAATAAACTAAACTACATGAATTTCATTTGCATAAAAAATAATGTTGTATTAACAGATAGATATGTTTAGTAAAAAAAAAGTCCTCTTCTATAAAGTAAATGAAAGAAGTGTCATTGAAAAATGGACTGTCAGATTGGTGCTGGTGCAATGCTGTTCTTTCTGCAAGGAACATTATGCATTAGTGAGCTGAGAGCAACAAGCTGGAATTATTTTGAGATACTACATATTATTTCTTTAGAGTAATACAATCAACTATTCTATCTCAGGCGAATCGGTCCCCTAAGCTATAAATGTATCCTGATTATTTATCTCATAAACAGCCAAATGGAATAGAAAAAACAGGAGTTGTACTTTCCTACTGAATTTCTGCTGCGTGGTAAACATGCTTGCAGAAACAATTAAGCACCCTGAAAAGAACATCTCTCATTTCCTGTGATGCATAGCTGCATTTGGGAACCAGCATCTGTCAATACAAGAAAATTGTGTCAATACAAGAAAATTGCTTCAATACCTGGTTAGTCTCTACATATTTACGAAGAAATTGTCATTTACAGCGACCTTCATTGCATATGAAATACGATCATGTCTATTAGGCAATTTTATGTTCTTTGCTTTCAGTGAACTGTATAAATAGATGAAATATATTGTATGATATATTTTGAGAACATCTGTCTTTTATTGGCATATGTCTAGTTAGACTGGGCGTAAGCCTACTTATTTATGCCTATTTTCTAGTAAAGATCTGTGGAAATATTCCCATTCTTGATGGAAGTAAGAAATGAACCCCTCCTTGTTACTCCTGCACTGGAATTCCTCATTTCGAGGGATTCTCCAGTTAGAGCATAGGTCCATCATCCCAGCTGCTGTCTTCAACTCCACAATCTGAGGGTGGCTGGGGAGAGATGCGTACTCATCGTAGACGAGCACAGCCACCGCCCCGGTGCAATGGTGAGGGATGCTGGGGAGCACAGTGCATGGCACAGCCTTTGAAATGCAGTGAAGAAAGGCTGGAGTTGAAAAGCGTGAGCTAAATCCCTGGAACCTCTTTGCCCTAGCACATTGCAGAAGACATTAAAAAAAGTTCATCTGAATGAACGCCAATCCCCTGTGGGCCTGGTGAGGTATTGTATATATGATCTTGAGGCATGCCTGGAGACAGACTAATTAAGTAGCTAATTATTACTTGGATGATAATAATGCTCATCTTCACCTCTATGAAGCACTCCTGGCTAAGGGACAGCTTGGGATCTAGTGGAACTTGGACTTGCATTCTTTGCCATTTTTATCGTATTACCTAAATGCAGCTTGGAGGAGGGCTGGAAGCTGTGGTAATGCCACGTTGTGCTAGCAGGGCTTGTTGGCTGGTGCTGCAGAGGACTCCCTGTCCATAACCACCATCACATTCCTCTCATGCCTTGTATTGTCCTCTCCCTAGGGAAAATGGCCTTGGGTTGGTCAGAGCCTGGAGCACCCTGCCCTCAGCTCTCCAGCGAGGCCTTGCAGGCACTGCTGCCACACGAACAACACAGGGGTGCAAGTGCCCAGGACAGAACTTAGCCCAGGGGTTAAATCTAAGTTTGGGCTGCATTTACAATGTTCAACCACCCCAGGCCTAAATCCAAGCCTTTCTGACTGCAGTATTTCTAGACTTGCTCTTCACTCAGAATCACCAGTTTGGCTTGGGCTTGTCTATTTAAACAGCTTGAATAGGCTTATATAGGGTGGGTTTTTTTCCAAGATTTTTCTTTCTTGGGTCATTAATGCTGTGAATTTCCTGAGCTCCTCCAGTTACATCTGAGCACCATTTAGCTCTCTGTCTCACCAGGCTAATGTGGCAGTTTGCAAGAAAGAAATTAAATGCTAAAATTTCAGCAGGCAGCTGAAAAGCAGCATCATAAAACTACCTGTGCTTACACAGAACCAAGGAGAAAGAATACTTCTATGGAGTACTAAAAATGACTGCCGTAAAGTTTATTTGCTCCCCGCTCTCACCTTCACACCTTCCCCCAGAGTCTTGCTGACTGCACTGACTCCCGTGGACTCAATCAGAAGTTCTGAAGCAAAAGAATTCATTGAAAAACAGCTGAAAAATACCAGTTTCTTTATAAGAGGACATAAATCATATTTATCCATTACTGGTAGCAGCAGCTACCTAACAGTGTTGAAATGTCTGTGTTTGAAAGCAGGCAAAATGACCTGCAAAGTCAGCTCTGGACACAAAATGCTGGCATTGCCTAAGCCAGTGTGTTGGCTCTCTAGCCTCTGACCTGGTGACAAGGCAAGGTGAACAGATAAATAGGCAGGGCTGGGAAAGGCTAGGCCTTTACACAGAAATAGTAAAAAAGTATCCAGATTTTTTTTCTTTTCACTGAAGCATTTCTAAGTAGCAACAAAAAGGACAGATGCTGAAGCTGTGGTCTGATGCTGTCACCAAGTCATTTGACCAGGATCCTCTTCCCCTCATCTGCGGTCAAACCATAGCACTCTTTCCCTCACTTCTAAAGGGTGCTGTAAAGCTTAATTAGTGCAAAGCCCTTTGAGCAGAGATTAAAGGAGAGCAGTGGCGGATGTTCTCCCTCTTCTGACTTCAGGGTTGAGGCTGATACAGAGCATTGCCGGTCGTCAGCTGGTGCTACTCGGGTGCCAGGCAAGGGCACAGGCTACCCTCAGAGCCTCAGAGAAACCCCTCTGTGATGAACACGATTTTCAAATGCATCCAGCACTGGACCAGCTCCATTCCATCTGGGTCCAACTGTAAATGTCGCATTGGTAGAAAAGATCAGAATTAGGGCATGTGCTGAATCCACTTGGACAGTAAGAAAAAGCCTTGAATCTAAGAGATTTCCTGAGAGATGCCATCAGCAAAAAGCCCTTCTCCTGTGGTAGGAAGTCACTGGATGTGTTTTCATAAAAAACCAAACAAATAAATCAATGCTTTATTTTCACAGGGTTAAAACCTGTGAAAGATCTGTGAACACCTTGCCATTTAAAGCATGTCCTGAAATTCCACCCTCAAATAATTCAACAAAACAGCAGTTGTAGGACAAAGTTTATTTTATACATCATTGTATAATAAAGTCAGTGGAAAATTGATGTGAAAATTGGGGCTGATAGTGCCTGCTAGTGAATGAATGATGTAGAAAATACCTTAAGAGGTCCTAAAAGAAAGCAAGCAGAATAAGAAGATGTGGCATCTGCATAAACGTCACAGATGGGAGGCTGAGAAAAATTCTGGTCTTATTACTTTAATGTAAGTCAGGAATAATTCCCACAGATCATTACTACTACATAGGTAAATACTAGTGAGAAATCAGAATCCGGCGCGGGATATGGATAAGAAGTGAGAGCAAGCAGATAAACATTAAAGGGTGCACATTTTTAGCTGACTGTGGTAATGTGTTCTAATTAACAACAGTAATAGGATTTGCACAGCTAAATCCCTGCACATCCCACTGAAAATTCATTCCTGATGCCTGCCTGCAAGGAAATGGGTGGGGGGAGGAGGAAGGGAGGGAGAGGAAAGAGAAGAACAATAAAAATGACATTTCATCCCTCTCTTTTGGAGGAATCATCTCATAATTACTGAGCAGGATTGACAACTCCCTTTAATGTTAGATTTTTCTGGAGAGGGCTCTCTTTCTTTCTTTCTTTTTTCTGTGGGTGGGGTAGCAGGGAGGGAGGGAGGGTGAAGTGAAGGATTAGCATAGTCTGAGTAAACAATGAAACCTGAATCTGGATGGTTTAAAACTCAGGATAATCCTAGCAAGTTGGGAGCTGTGCAGTGGGATAATTTGAAATGTAAATGTGACATTCTCCTCGGTAAATTAACAAGACATGACTGCAGGCTCTCCTTGTTACTGCAGTCACATTCAAGAGTCACTTGTTCTCTCTCTTCTCATCTAATGCTATGACAATAGACAATCACCAGGAGCCTTCTTCAAATAAATATCAGATCAAGCCTTTACCATATCCAGAAGTGACATATGCACTGAATTATCTTTTATTCATTTTACGTAGAATCTTGTTCCTATAAACACCATATTACAGGATGCATCTGGGATGTCATCCCCTCTCCCCCATCCCCTTAACACCAATTTCTTGCATGCTTCCATAGAATAATGGGCAGAAGGTATCTAATTCATGATTATGAAACAAAGATTTAAATTTTATTATGGAATTGCCTAATATAAAATGGAGTGGATTGATCTTGTTTTGTATGAGGCTCAACAAGGCTAAGTGCCAGGTCCTGCACTTGAGTCACAACAACCCCATGCAATGCTACAGGCTTGGGGAAGAGTGGCTGGAAAGCTGCCCAGTGGAAAAGGACCTGGGAGTGTTGGTCAACAGCCAGCTGAATATGAGCTGGCAGTGTGCCCAGGTGGCCAAGAAGGCCAATAGCATCCTGGCTTGTATCAGAAACAGTGTGGTCACCAGGATTAGGAAAGTGATTGTCCCCCTGTACTTGGCACTGGTGAGGCCACACCTCAAGTACTGTGTTCAGTTTTGGGCGCCTCACTGCAAGAAAGACATTGAGGTGCTGGAGAGTGTCCAGAGAAGGGCAATGAAGCTGGTGAAGGGTCTAGAGCACAAGTCTTCTGAGGAGCGGCTGAGGGACCCGGGGTTTAGCCTGGATAACAGGAAGCTGAGGGGAGACCTTATCGCTCTCTACAACTACCTGAGAGGAGGTTATAGTGAGGTGGGTGTCAGTCTCTTTTCCCAAGTAGCAAGTGATAGGATGAGAGGAAATGGCCTCAAGTTGCACCAGGGGAGGTTTAGACTGCATATTAGGGAAAATTTCTTCACCGAAAGGGTTGTCAGGCACTGGAACAGGCTGCCCAGGGAAGGGGTTGAGTCACCATCCCTGAAGGTATTTAAAAGATGTGGAGATGTGGCACTTAGGGATATGGTTTAGTGATGGACTTGGTAGTGTTAGGTTAACAGTTAGACTTGATTATCTTAAAGGTCTTTTCTAACCTAAACAATTCTATGATTCTATGATTCAATCTGTCCAGAACATGAAGGCATATTCTCCTCTTCAAATAGAAATAGATGGTAACATTTGAACTATTAATGTAGCTTCTCTGTTGCTTCCCATTTTCTCGTGGGGGAAAGGGAATACTATGGAGATGTCTCTTGGCCTGTTTTGTCTCAGTCTTATGGCAGTTTAGTGCAAACTTGTCTATGATGCCCCATGGAGGGTCATCAGGGAACAGCTGGCATGCAGTTATCACAACCTGCCCCTACTCTTAATGCCTTTTTGACTCCAACATGCTTTTTAGCCTCTCCTCAGCCTCCAACTCACTGTTAAACTATCTTTGGAGAGGTGCCAGAGTGGGAACACCTAGCTTTTACAACCAGCAATCCTTAGCGGTAAGGGTTTATTCTTCAGAAGTTTTGCAGGGCACCTTTCTCATTGTTAAGTGTATAGGCAGTGGTAGAAGGATCTTCTTTGTGAACTTGATCAATAGCTCCACAATAGTGATATCTCAGCATTTCAGAGACAAAATATGTTTTAATAGAATATTTTGAGCATATCTTTTTCTCTTAACCTGCTTCACTGTGTTGCTTATAACCCGCAGGCTGTCCAGAGAAAGCTTCTAGTTTGCTGCATTATCTTAGACAGCCATGCAGACATTGCCTCAGTCAACCCTCCTTTAAACTGGTGACATGGTGGTGCACTACATGTTCAAGCTTGGACATCCTCATCAGAAAGAAATGCTGATCTTTGCAAAACTCTAATGAGCATTATTCTGGTTGTACATATCTGCAGTAAGGAGATAGCTGTTTTCTGCCTATGGCATTGATATTACTTTTCACATCTATTTTAAAAAATATGACAGAAATCAAGGTGTCTGAAAATAAATTCTCAGAAAGGAACCATTGCCAATGCTTTAGCACACTCATTAATCTCTCAAAGCTAGATTGCTCCACAGCAGAAGCTGGCCAGTTATCAACAATAATCCTTTCCCAGAGGGTTTCACGTAACTTAAGCCTTGCCCATATGCTAAAGTAGCTTCGATTAAATATTACTTTCCATGTGCTAGCACAAACTCTTGTGTCTAAGCAGAGATTTTCTTTCCATTGGTGATTTTACGGACTTCCATCATAGTCATTACTCCATTTCAGAAGTTAAATATGCTTTCTGTATTGTCAGCGGGGGATCTAAACAGTACAAGCTGTCAAATGCTTGCTAAAATTTAAGCTTTCTAAGTCTTTTGCTGAACTGATGGGAAAACTTGGACATTCCCAGCAGCAGCAGCAGTGCTGTAATAAGGCAAAGTCCTTAACTAATGAAGGATCGCAAACATCCATCCCTAAGAAATTCCAGCAAGACCTGCCTCTTCTGTGGTGATCCAGATAGCACTTGCCATCCCACAAAGGATTTTCAAGATCTCTTAATGCAGTGCTTTTGCCATCAACAGGTTTCTTGGTGTTTTCTTGCAACCAAGATTATCATAACTCTCTAAAACATGACTTCTGCATTTCTGGAAACTTTGTTTCCTATTGTTTTTACACAAAAGGGATGTTATGTCCAGAAAGGACATTTGAGAACATTCAAGTTCAACAGACCCCTGGTAATACTGGCATTCCCAGTCCTGCAAAAGGGACTGGGATGTAGACATCTCTAGGCAGAAGCAAGACAATGGTGACTGTGTGCTAACAGAAACCAGCCGCATCCCCACTACAGCAACTCATCACAACATGTACCATTCAATGCCAACTGGAGGATGAAGGGTATAAAAATAAAAGTCATCTCATTTCCTGGCCTGGTTGGGTGCAGTAGCAAAACTCAATCCAGTTAAAAAACTCATCATAAACCCTATATTGCCAGGAGAGTTACAGTCACAGAGTTTCAGTGCTGCAGACGAGACAGTAAACTAAGCACCGTGCTTTCTGAC
The DNA here is from genome assembly GCA_013401315.1 of Balaeniceps rex. NCBI lineage: Eukaryota > Metazoa > Chordata > Aves > Pelecaniformes > Balaenicipitidae > Balaeniceps > Balaeniceps rex. The sequence continues at coordinate 23,517 of VYZW01011262.1, forward strand.
TTCATTATCTGATCAAATGCTATTTAAAATTCCCTTGATCTTCTCTCAAAGGGAAGACATGAGTTTCTGTATTTATGCTCCTTGTCAAAATAATGTGGGTGCTATAGATCTAGAGCAGTTCTACTGTTTAAACAGGACATCATGATTTGTGGCTTTGAGAGTCTGTTCCCAGTCCCATGGTGGCTTATTCGTCAAGTCATTCAGAACCAGACCTACACACGCCCGGGTGCCTCACTCAGCCATGGATGAAGTTGTTGTAAGTGAGAGCTTGGCTTCTCAGTGCATCTGCGGTGTATTCAGCAGCTGAGTAACTCTGCTCTTTCTAGGTAAGGCTACTCAGCACAGCATTGTCCTGAGTGAATGAGCTCGCCTGATGAACCTGTCTTTTTGTCACATTCATGTGATGCTTGGCTGTGGCCAGTAACTCTTCTGATTCTTACAGCACACAGACCCTCTGTGCCATGCTTTACCTGGCTTTGACAGTACTGACAATGCCACAGAGGCCATATGCTGTGAGGCTGAACTAATGCACATTTGTAAAAATAACCCTTTGGGATCTGAAGAGAGAAAGAACTTATAGAAATGCAAAGTAGAATAGCCTGGCAGTGGCTACTATTGTTAATAANGAAATTCATTAGTTTTGGTCCACAAGATCATTGAGCAGCCTCACTTATTCACATTGCAAATCATCCCTCCTTGCATGCCTCGATGGACTTTCATCCAGTTTTCTTATCCATNTGAAATTTGCCCTTGTGTTTGACAGGAAATGGGCAACATCAGAGAAAGCATTGAAGTCACTGTGTGCTCTTAGTACTAGAACATGCATGTTGACAAGTTGCTTTAGAATTCAAAAAGAATTTTTAATGTGATGTCCTAGCACAGCAGTGAATTCATATATACCGGCTTGTGATCTGCAAGTTAAAAATGCTGATCAACTATGAGGCAAGAATGCTTTAAAGTAAATCCCTTTGATTTCCGTATTTTCTGACAGATATAAACTAGTTATTGAATAACATTTGCATGATTTGACTGTTTTATACCCTTAATCAAATTAAAAGACTTAAAGGAAAATGTATTATTTATAATGGTTTTATGTAACAGGGTTTCGTCTTAGCCTGTTGAGTATTTAAGTACAGATATTTTGACAGAAGTTGATACTGTCCAAAACCTGAAAAAAACGGGGGAAATATAATCAGCAGTACTTAATAGCATCTTCTTGACACTGTCAGAATATGAAAACAGCAGCAAGAAGAGTCTGCTGAGGATCTACATTTGACAGATATTTCATCCTCTGCAATCTTTTTCCTCACATGTGCTGCTNGATATTTCATCCTCTGCAATCTTTTTCCTCACATGTGCTGCTATGTTACAGCTGAAAGTTTTTTGCTTCCTCCACACCACACAGAAATGACAACAGACCGATGGTATAATTAATTTTCACCTGGGATATTGGACATTGCGATCAAATGATGATGCTAAAACCAAAATAGCATATTGCCAATGGGATGATAAATATCATAAATATCAGAATCAAATGAAAAGGGATTCTCTAGTAGATGACTTTTCAAAGAAATATACTAGTCCTCAAACACTGTGTAAAT
>VYZW01011263.1:4239-37273 GCA_013401315.1 Balaeniceps rex
TTTCACCCCCTACCTAATGTCAACCCAGAAAACCCCTGAATCTTGCTATCAGTCATATAGTTATTAATTTTTACTTGTATAATCATCCAAAATTCCTTTCTTCCTCACTTCCATTCTGCAAAATGTCACTTAAATCTTCTGATTTCCCTCTTCAGCTCCTTGACAACCACTAAATATTATATTCTTCCACAAATGCTTTATCTTGGATTCCTACCGTGCCAACACCTGAGAATCCTGAGATCCAGTACCACTGTTGTGAGACCACTAGACTTCTCTTGCTTCTTTAGTCAGTGTTCCAATGCTGTATCCTGCTTAAAATCATGATAGATGTTATAGCAGGTCTCCTTCATCCGCTTCCTGACTCTATTTTCTATTAAGCTTCTATAATCCCTTTTCTGTTGCTCTGCTAAATCTGTCATAGAGAAGGCAGCCTGTACAAGCTGATGGTCATTCTTTTTGGGATCCTCAACTGGTGCTCTATTAGCAAGAGCAGTGGCAGCTTCTGATGGTCAGTGGAGCTTCTTGCACCACTAACGTACAAAGCAAATTACAGCCAGGGCTCTTCAGCTAAGTATTTGGAGAAGAACTTTGTTTAGACCAACCAAGGGATGACAATGGTTCACCAGATATGTTTTTTCAGCTTATTGATCAAAAGTAGTTAGTAGGTCATGAGTTGAAGAGCCCTGCTATTTACCAGTACACACATTGAGCGGTTTTGAAGGTAACGCTAAAATGCCAATAAAAGATTGGGTTTTGTAGCTTCATGCATCCTTTTCATACCAGTAAACTAGAAGTGCTCTACTCTTTGGTAAGAGCTAAGTGCTAGATCTACAAAGGGGTTTCATTGTTTGCCTTTCTTTAAAGTCAGTAAATACTAAATGACTATTACAGTATAAGGCACACATAAATACCTTTTGGGAATGTAATCCTGAATGCTTAGGGACCAGGTCTGGTGAATTTAAAACCAAATGCTATAGATTTAGAGACTTATGCTGCAGTCTCTATTCTCCTGCTGGATAGTACTTAAAACTCTTCATGTATTAATTTATCGTAGTAGATAATGTTATACAAGAAGGGGCCTCTTGTCTCATCAGGTCTTGTTTCCCTATTACAGTTGGTAGATATGTATTACAGTCTTCTGAAAATTAATCAAACTTCATCTTATGCATTAGTCAAACTTTCTGTTACCACTCTCCCATCCCAAGGTTGTTCTGAAAATATGCATAGTCTGTAGTTAAATTACTGATTTGTCCTGCTATTTCTCAAAAATAACCAAGCTCTGCCTTCAGCACTACTCCTGAAGTGGTGCACTCAGGCACAAGTGATGGAGAAACTGTCAGATAATTGCACCAGTGTCAGCTGGACAAAAGTGTAATCTTTTTCATACACTCTCAGCTGTATTTGTTTTGAAGGACTGAAAGAAGTAAAACCAGTAAGAACTATATACTAAGTGTGCAGGTATGATCCTGGACTCACAGGAGGAGCAGCCTGTTTGGTAAGATAATGTCATGTCTTTATAGTTTCTTTTAACATAGACTGAAAATTATATCTTTCAATTTCTAAATGAAATAAGCAGTTCATACTGAATATATAAACATTTTAATATAGATGTTTCTTTAAGTATTTGTTTTTTGGGTAGGAGCAAGCAGATTTTGCTGTACTGCTCTTTAGCACAATAACATGAGATAAATGTCCTATAGGATGAGCTACACAGAAGAGTTTACGCATTCCCATTGGATTCAGTAGCCTAACCACAAGCCGAGCTAAAAATGGCTTTGAGGCGCTTACTGCCTACAGAATCCGCCACAAAACCAGATGTCACTGATAGAAAAATACAATAACCTCAGCCACCTACTATGCTTTAGCCTTTGATAAGTAGCAGGCTCCAAATCATCAGTCACTTTCTTGCCAACTCTTTGTGTTGTATTAATTGTTTCTTAATCCTGCTGTGTATTTTATTTACTCTCCTCTTTATGTTGATTTACGCTTTGTCACACACCTGTCCAATGAATTTGAAAATGACAATTTGGAAAAGGATTCCTTTGACGATAAACACTGTGTTTAAAAACTCTGACTTGATATGGTTTATTTTACTTCTGGAACCCAACAAAGTTTCTTTCAACTTGATTTGGTAGTCAGAAAAAAAAAATCTTCAAATAAGGAGATCGCTTTGCAAGCATACAGTGACAGAAGTATCCTAGGAAGATGTTTTTCCTTTGAGATACATTTATTTTTGAAATGCAGGTTTCAGGAATGCAAATAACTCTTTTTTGACTACTACATTTTCTTTAAGAGGAGATATTATCCTTCAGGTTTCCATGTTAATATAATTTTATGCAATTTATAGTTTGGTTTTTTTTTTCTCTATTGTACTACATATGTTGTTGATCTGTGGACAATGTATGATAAGAGTATGTTTTGAATGGTAATGGTTAAAGCCTGCTGTCATAGCACTGAAACAGCCTAGGAACAAGAGTTCTCAGGTCATATGGGAAGTCTATATGTATGTATATATTTTCTTTGTAAATCATTCTACTCCATTTTTTGGCTACATGCTAGATTTCTCAGTAGAAAATCACAATGTCTTTAACAGATGATCCCTTATAAAGAAAGGACCACTGGTATTCAGATTTTTTTTTTGTTTTAGTTCTGAAGCTAAGGAAGAGAAGGGAAAACTTCATATTTCATATAAACAAAATGTATTGCGAGAGAAAGGTTTTTGCATCATTCTCCATAAACTTGTGCTTATTTTTATCCCTGTGTTTGTTTCTCCTCAGCGTTTGTGAGACCCTGTTATCACACTATCTGAGTACATGCCCGTCTTGTAACATGTTTATTCTCATATCTTTGCTATGTCTTAAAGCAGTATCACTGGGGAGCTGAGTGCAGAGACTGAGATTCATCCCAACTATCTGGAGGGGGAGCAATAGACCTCCTGAAGGGAGATTAGGCTCATTTATGCCTTTCTTCTCACAACATTATGAAAGGAATCAGGACAACTGAATTCTTGAGTTGGATAATTTGGATGACTGCCTGTAGATGAAGTTACTTGACATGGTCTCTTAGAGGTCTTGTAGCAAAGCCACAAGAATGCAAATATCAAGAGTTCTTCTCTAACAGACAGGCAAATTTTATTCAGTGGTGCATGTTAACTCTATAATAAGTCATAGCACAGAAGGCGTGATACTGCAGAAGTACCCAGGGATGAGAGTGTCCTTCTGTCTTCCTTCCTATCTCAGAAGTTGCACAACTTTTCTGTATTCTGGACTGAGTCACCAAGTCCTGCTCTTAGAATAATTTGTAGTTTAGAGTTCTCCTGCACCATCTTTATATGCCTTTTCCTTTCTGTATAGTCGAAGACCATGGCTGCTGTTCAATATTTTGTTCATTTACCTCTGCAAAGGTAATTAAAAAAATAATATGGAGGGGTGGTGGGGTTGAGGTTTTTTGTTGTTTTTCCTGTATTTTCATTTGGGAAAAGATGGACTATTAATATAGACAGGAAGACTCCTATAATGGTTGCTGACTTTGGAAGCTAGATTAGTCTAATGAATTGATATGCTCCAAGTACCAGACATAGTTACTGGATACATGTAATATGAATGGGGGGATAATGTTGGTTCATGATCTATCAGAAATGTTGTTAAAATTGAATTTTGCTTCTTCAAGAAAGAGGAACTGCTCCATGTTGTCATGGCAAGGCTGTGAGCTAGGATGAGAGCACACTGGTTGAGTTTGCTGCTGCTGCATTGTGGACAGATGGAAGAGTTGAGGTTACTGTTGGGAGATGATCTGCCCTGACTCCTATTAGGAGCTGACATACACCCTTATTACTTCCTCATATGCCTAAGTCAGGGCAGCTTAGCGTAGGAAGGGTAGCTGGCAGTGCCATGCCGTCTTAGATGACTACCTATTTTGCTTATGTAGCTCTCAATTGGCTGTCTATCTTAGACTTCCAAAATGTAGTTGTCTGTTACTTGAACTAAAAAAATTCCCCATAATATCCATGCATGTTATGTCACTTATTATTTGACCAGCTATTCAAAAGGCACCATGTCTGTTAACAGACCCATACTTCGTAACATCAATGTGCCAAATACATACCTGAAGCTCAAAAATACGGGAAATTCGTGCGATGTTAAAATACAGAGTTTAGTTTATGATCCAACACATATAAAGGATGTTACGGTTTTACAGGAGGCACAAATATTTATTCAACTTCAGAAATTCACTCCACAACTTTGAACAGACAAATTAAACACGGTCTCTGCTAAGAAGAGTTAATGGTATAAAAGATAGGCACAAAGAAGGCGGGATATTTTCATAAATTCAAGAAATATGTGCATATGTGGAAAAATTAATGAAGCGTTCTCACTTGAAATAGGATTTTAAGAGAGACTTAGTTGAAGAGAATAGGTTATATTCCATGCATGGGTTGAACATGGCATGAATGACTAAAAGGGGAACAGAAGTAGCAATTAAATAAGCTATTGAAAATGAGACTGCTAAGACTGGAAAAGCCAAGAGGCTATTTGGATGTGTAGTACAGAAAATCAAGATGAGAGAGAAATTTCCACAGAATTCTGAAGGTAAAAATATTGAGATATTTGCATATTGTGAAGTGAGAATTGTCTATAGAACACATGATAATTATACATGGCTGCACATTAGGACAAACAGGTAAATGTGACGAAGTCGCAGTCATGATGAAATCAGATGCCCCAAACTCTACTGGTGAGAAGAAGGGGAAGAAAATTCTCCACCTTCTCACCTGCTTACAGTGGCATCTTAATCCTGTGATATGTCTTAAGTTTAAAGTCTGTCCCTCCACTTTTGCTGCATTTAGAGCCATAGTGAGTGGGTTCTACCACTGTTTTGGGGTTTGTTTAATTGTTCAGTAAGTGTCTTCCTGGGAATAAAAACAAATTAAGGAAATAAAACACTTCTTTATTTCTCTGTGGATTCTGTTTCATTCTATGAAGCCATAAACTTTGGAGTCACGTCCTTGTATAGAGTGATCTCTGTTCTCTGTAGTTTCCTCTCACACTGTTTTTACTGATGAAAAGTATGCTTGTGTGTATATGTTTCTAATGCTTTGCAATAATCCCATAGGATTTGTGAATCATGGACTGTACTGAGTCTGTGATGAGAATTTTTATTTGGATAGGAACTTAAGCCTTGCAGTCCCTTGGGATAAGAATTTTTAAAGGATTTCTTCGTATAGGTTTGTTTATTTGAAAGAAAAAGTTTTAAATTACTTGAAAGAGATTTTGAGAAGAAAATCATTAAACAAGATACATAGTTGTCTAGAGAAACTGACAATAAGCAGAGGGAAAAAATTGCTGCGTCTTTGAAAGCAAGCTAGTGGAGAAGTTACTGAGCCATAAACAAAAAAGAAGCTCAAGTATATTGGGTTCTTAAACAAAGCATATTTCAAAAATACTAAATTCAATTTTCAACCACGCAATCAATCACTCAAATTATACCTATTATGAAGGAAAGAAAGTCCTTGTCTTCAAATCCATGCAAGGTGAAAGATTTCAAAGAATAAATCCCAGTGGATTTGTGTTTCTGCAACATTTATTTCATATTTTCACCATTTACTGGTTTAGAACATTTCCAATACTCCTCAGTTTATAAAAGGTTCACAAGAGGTTAATAGGAGTTCTTACTAGAAGAACCCATTTAAGAATGGATGAATTCTTACCCACTGTCCTGAGACAGAATAGCAGTTCAAATGAGAGTGCCACATCATTAAGTCTGTCCTTGTCAAGTCCATTTTATTTATTGTCAAGGCCACTGTCACATAAATAAGCTTTTACATGGCATTGTATTACATATACCATATATATCGAGTACTATATTTGCAATGGTTTACATCTCCCAGCTATGCAAAATGATAACATTCTGTGGATTGTATGCTGAATTTCTTGGTTTTTTTATTGAACTTGGATGATGATATCTCTCTGTTCAGTTTCACACTAGACTTTTTTTTTGAATGGGAAACAATGAAAAATTATGAATTTGGAGCAAGTATCTTGTAGAACTCTTTCTTATTACTATGCTGCAAATTTGGAGAGACAAAGTCTTCCATCTGCAGCTTATCTCTAGGAACATGTAGACTTCCTAGTGTATATGGGCAGCACAAACCTGTAAGAGCTTGTAATGGCACAAAGTCAGAATTAAGCTGTAATAAAGCAGAGTATGAGGGAAAGCAGGCACTGAATAAAAGAAACGTGTTTTTTCAGTGTCTTGCCTTGCAGCAGCTTCTGTGATAAGAAAAACTGCCTTGCAAATAGGGGTGAGTGGGAATCCTTCACTGCTGTGACTTCCCCAAATCCAGGGGATGACTCTGTTAGATTGGAAGAAGCACCACAGTTGGGGACAGATGGCAACAGGCTTGTCTCATCAGCCCCATGGCTACTGCTTTGTGCTCTCAGGGCTGGGGAGAGCGGGGCAGGGGGGGGAGAGGGGGTGGGGGCAGCTGCTCTGAGACCCTGTGCAATTCTGCACAGTTATAAACGTGTTGTATGGCAGGAGGTGGCGCTGAAGGACACACAGAGCATCTGAGGTTCATGAGCACTTTAAAACTTTTGCCATGTCAATTGGTTTCTGTGGCTGCTGTTCACATCAGCTTCAAGAACAGGCATTTTAATACAGGGAGAGTGAAAGCTTCAGCTTTAACTGGCTTTTAGATGGGCAAAATACCTCTGGGGCAGCAATTTAAGGGACCCAGGATAATGCTTCTAGAACAGCAGCATGTTCAGTTTGAAGTTATGGTGAAAGCATAGCAGGAATGAATATTATAACCCTCGTTATAACCTCAAGGAAGGGAACTGAATTAGAGCTAGTGGGAAATTTTCCACTGGAAAGGCTTTTTTCCACCAGAACATGTTGCTTCAACAAAACTGAACTTTTCCTGGAAAAGCACATACAGAATCTGACAGGAAACACTCTTTAAGTGAGGGAAGAATTTTTTCAACAAGATAAAAGCAGGAGAGAGACTAATTTTTTAATTTTTATTTTTAGAAATGTTGCTTATGGTTACGTGGATTAAGTTTGATTTATAAACCGTATAAAAGTAGTAAGGGCTACACAAAGAAGACAGACAGTTGAAAGTAGAATCATTCAGTTCTATGGACAATCGCTCGTCTCATTTTTCCGTCAGTGAGATTTGGGGGCAACTCCAAACTATGTTATGCAGAAACTTGAAGCTTTACACCCACACACCCCTCTTGCATCTTAACCACTCGGCTGCTGGTTGTTGTAAGGTAGCTCAGATTTTTCACATTTTTCTAAGAGCAGGAGTTCCTGCTACAACAAAAGAAATATTTCACAGTGCAGTTAAACTACTTAATATAAATATCAGAACTAGATGGCAAAGAGTCTATGTCAGGAATAATTCAGTATTTTTTGAAATGGGTTAATCTCCTTGAGTTATGATATGAAATTTTAAGAAAAGTACCCTCAACCATAGAACTGAATTTATTAAGAGAGTGATGGTAGCAGTTCCTGTGGGAAATGTGTGCCAGTTGACCATCAGACAGGCTCATGGACAACAAGGTGGATATTACTTTATATAACGGTAGCTGTTCTTCAGTACTCCTTTCTCCACAGGTTTAAAAATTCTTCATGTGTACTATTCTATTTTCTAATGCTGAACAACAATATTTTTTTCTGAAGACATCACTCACTGTGAAATTAAGTAATAATAGTCCTGCATGAAATCCTTTATAGGTAACTGCTCTAGCCCTTTCATCTGTGAGCCTCACTAATTTCTTGGAAAGTTGTTCTTTATTCTGCTCATAAATAGTTTTGTGTTTGCCAATGTAAGCATAAAAGAGTCCAAGTCTCAGCAAAAGAATAAAAATAAGTTGAGTATCTCTACATTTCAGGATATATCCAAAGACAGTAAATTAGTGAATTGCTAAAAGCTTCTTCCAGAGCTCTGCAGCCTCCAAATTTACAATAAATCCCAAGGCATTCTCAGGTCAAATAAATAATACTGCAAACATAGCATTTTCATTGTTTTGCTTTAATTTAAGGTCAAAGTTACACAGAGCATTGCATTAAGCTTTTAGAACATCCTGCAAAGTTTTCACAGAATCAGAAGGTGAAAAGACTTCCAGAGTACAATAAACAATCTTTTATTGGGATTTAGAGTATATACTTGTTCAGGATTTCTGTGATTTTGTAACTCTTTAAAAACTACCCAATACAAATGTGACTCAAAGTGTAACAGAACAGCTTTTCTTGCAATAACAAAGTGATAATGCTTTTAGCCTGACTTTTTAATAAAATCAGGCTTGTACAGACATGTTACCTGTCTTTAGTTCACCCCAATAATTTTTTATGTTGTCCAGTTTAGCCAAATCTGACAAATACTTAAAGGTATAAAAATCTCACAAAATTAGATAGAAATCTGAATTTGTGTTCCTGCTGATGCTGCAGGGAGATGACCCTGGGACGATCAAAGAGAAATCAGGCAGCCAAGAAGTCTATGAATACTTACCAGTTTGTCCATAGCTCTGAATCAACCAACTGCATGGTGGCTTGTGGTTGGTCAAAGTGGTGGGGCAGGATGAAGGACAAGTCTGGAATCTGGAGGAGGAAAGGGAAATATAATTTGCTGTCCTTGGGAGAGGTGTTGTGAGACGTGCTCAGAGATCACTGAGTTTTGCTATTTCTGCTTAGGAAATAACTTGGAAGGCAAGTGATGGCCACACTATTTTTTTTTTAAAGAAAAACAATTAAATATAGAAATATACCTGTTTAGGAATATTTTTTTAAGAGTTTCATCCAATGCCTATTCTCTTTTTGTAATAATTTGGGCTTTGGAGCAAGTGTTGTGTCTTCAAAATCATACTGTTTCCACTTAAAAAAATCACATCACCATTTTGGAAAGAGAAAAGGAAGCCCTGGAAGTCTAATAAGCGTATCTAATATAAGGTATATCCCAGTACTGTAGTTCATGTTTTGTTTTAATTTATTTTTAATAATCCTCTCTAGTTGTTTTGCAGTTCTGCCTTTATAAACTACTGTAATACCTGTTATAACCCTGGAGAATTTCTGCTGAGTGTTCAAAAATGTTATGTGTCTGAGACCTCAAGCCTGAAAAATACAGATTTTGTTCAGTGCTAATTTCATTTCCCTTGAAGTAGAGTAATAAAGCAGGAAACTGGAAGAAATTGGCAACATTGGAGTAAAGGGTGCACAAAACAGTCTATGTAAGTCAAAAGATTGTGATGGGTAAACCTCTTGACTTCGCTTCTTCAGAGCTAAAAGATTTTTTTTTTTCTTTTAAAAGAGACAAAATCAAATAGTTTAAAGATTCAAACTGACCTACTTTAAGTTTCTTATGATTTTCTGTGGATTAAAAGAGAATCATCCTATACATGTTTGGAGCCTGATACTCCTCAGATTAAACTTGAATGACGACAGCTTTCTTTGAAGATGGTGGAATAGTTCCAGTGTAAATTTGGCTCCATTGTGAGGGTAATCTGGCCAGTTAGTGGCAACACAGAAAAGATTATGGCAGTTTTATCCATGGGAAACAGATATAGTTATTTTAGTCTCTGCAGGATATCTTTCTCACTGTACTTTACTTCAGAGAGTAGAGTCAATAGAGTAAATACATTGGTAACATTTAAAAATTTATACTTACCTAAGGCAATTATTAGCAGTTTGAGTTTCTAGTGTTCAAAACATTTAAAGGTGAGATATGCAGCTCTGCATACTGAGATCCAAAGGATGGCAGGTAGGCATATGAAGTTCCTCACTCACCTTAGTGAGAAAAAGAGAATGTAAGATCAGGGAAAATTTAGTCCTGCTGAGATTGGAGATGATTTCCGCTCAGTCTCTCCAGTAACTCTGTGTTTGAAAGATGGTCATTACCTTTTTTTAATGTGGAAAGAGCAGTAGTCTTGTAATTAAATCATGTACCTCAGCATCAAAACTTTCAGACATATTTCTTGATTTTCCTTGCACTGTGTGAGTAATGTAATTGCTCTGCTTCCTCATCTGAAAAAATCTGTATGTTTCCAATTTGTCACCATAAAAAAATCCAATGTCACTACATAGTATTTGATATCATTACAGTTTGGCCCAGGTTCTCTTTTCTACCTAAGCTCCACCCAGTGCAGGAATAGGCTGTAAGTAGAAACAGTAATAATACTTTCACCCTTAAAACTGAATGGTGCTAGTTCCTACCCCAGTAGCATATGGTCCGGCTACAGACACACCAGTAAGTTGGGGCCCAGTGCAATGTAGAAATACTCAAAATATCTTTGGAGAAACTAGACTGGGTAAGTTACTGGAAGTAGTAAAATTCAGCAGGTTTTGCATTTTCAGCTGGGGAAACTGGACTGCAGGGAACATAGATGCACAGATAGGTAGAAACTTCTACCTCAGATATTCCTCTGGATGTGCATCCATAAGGCACACTGGTCCACCTGGTGTTTCAAAGCTCCATCTCATCTGGCTTCCACTACATCCTTGTCCTTGACAGTAGTCTGTTAGTTGCTTAGTCAGAACCATACCCATAGTTACACCTGTGATGTTTGCATATAATTTCCTAGGAATTATGATCTTTACCTGTAGTGAGAAAATGCTTACATAGATAAAGTGTCATTTTCAGGGAAATAATGTGAAATTTTGAACTGCAAAATTTCAACCAAAAATGATTTAACAAATCAGAAACAAATTAGCTGACACTTAAAAATGTCATTAACTGATGTAAATAACGCATTACACATGCAGAGACACCTTATTTACTAACATTTTCAGATAGAAAATACTACTGGGCTTAAACAAAAGCCAACTTTGAATTACACTTCCAAATGCCTGCATGAAATGTTGCTTGATCTGATTGTATAAATTCTAACAGACTTAATATGTTCATCTTTTACGCTGTTAAACAGGGAGAAAACAGGTTTTCTTTAGTCTTTCAGAGTGGCAGCATACCCTGGAGAGGGATGAATATGAAGCTTGAGAACCACTACATACACACTACTTTGGAAATCTATTGAAACCCAATGATTTGCAGTCAAAGAGGTGCTCCTTACAAGGGAGTGCAATACTGTCAGTGTAGTTATGCCACTTTTCCCTCTGCCTAAAATAATTGGTGATATTCCCATTGACTTGATTCCCATTGATTTGTAGGTGCTGGAACAACAACTTACTCCCTCTAAACTGATACTGTTTCTGATCACCAGGCTCCTTGCCTGGGGAATTCTTCTGTGCCGGTCATGCACACGTTTTTGTTCTTCTCTTCCTTGTGTGTGTTTGTAGGGAGAAATTTCAGGTCTTTTTGTGTCAGTACAGTCTAAATTATCATCTGCTCTTTTGTATAGCTTAGTGAAGTGAAGGTCTTCAAAAAGATGCAAAAGATGTTACATAAAAAATTGAGATCATAAAGTCTGTGTGACTTGCAAAAATCCATTCCAGGTCTGATTAAGGTTTGAGGCGTATCTGCATAAAACAATGGCAACAAATAATCCAAGAATTGCAATATCAAATGTAATAAACCCAAACTTAGAAGTACACAGATTCCTGTGTTTGGCTTTTTCTCGGAGCTGCTGTAAGGGATCATTTGGGGTATAGAACTCAATATGATATAGCAGCCATGGAAAGCATAAAATTCTGTACTAGTTCTTTTTTTTTTAAATGAAGAGTAGGTACCCAAGAAAAACTTGATTTACACTGCATGTTCTATTTTCCTTCTTTGAAGTGTCAGAGAAAAACCATGGAAAAAATGAAGTAGAAGGATGGATACAAATGCAGGATGGAAAAGCAAAGCTATTAAATTAGTTTTGAGGTGAAACAAAATATTTCATTGTGGGGAGAGATTAACAGTACTTTCAAGTCACTTGAATTGGATTACTTTACTTTTGCATATACTTTAAATGAAGCAGAACTGTTAGGAAGCACCTTCAAGCATTTTTGCTGACTCCATTGTCTCGCTGCCCCATTAGGTAGCATCTCCAGCTAGATCACCATTAGCATTCTCCTGAAAACTGAACAAACCCGGCTCTCAGCTTCACTCTGCATGCCATGAGCTTCAGCCCACTGTCCGTCTGGGTAACCTCTGCTGGACTCACTTCAGTGTGATATCTCTCTATCCCTCCTTAAGTTTCTGTTATACACAAAGGGCAAGGGATGGTTTTGTTTTTTCTGGTTTATACCTGCAACATCCTTTCACAGAGTGTAAGGAGCAGGAGAGAAATTAACAGAGTATGGTACTTGAAGCATCTCTTCCACCTTGTTTCTGCTGCTTAGTGCAAGAGTTTCACAGCAAAAGAAACTGTACATCTGCAACACAGTTATTTTTTATAATTTCAAACCAAACTGGTTTAGAACTGAGTTGTAATAATGTGTCTGAATGACCTAGGACAAATGAGGTTGCTAGGAAGCCAAATGTTGTTTATCCAGAGAGTTCAGAGAGAGGAATGAATTTAGATCCAGCTGTGTAAAAGTATGGAAATAATTATCCAAGACACTCACATAGTCATAATTCTGTCCTACTCCTTCATTTGCAGAGGAAGACCACACGTAGTGGTTAAACCACTTAATTTAGCCTGAGTTCACAAACACTAAAATACCATAATCAGAAGCGTAGGGTTTTGCATGATGTCAGAACATGAAAAAGTTAATATTCCACTTTAAGTGAAACTTCCTTGTAATAGAAAAAATTACCCTAAATCTCCACATGCAGATTCTGTGCAATATTTCAGTGGCTTATAGCTAGAGGTAAATGCAGCCGTGTTGTGAATACTGAACTTCGCCTCCTATGACACCACCAAAACCAAGAACCACATGGTGCAGGTCATCAGGTACAGTTTTGGCAAAGACAGCTTAGTTGTCTCAACCTGCTGAAACCTCAGGGATCAACTTCAGCTTCCTTTGTCTTCATTTCCCTCTTCTCTTCCTTACCGCATGCAAAGTGCTTCAGAAAGCAAGAACTCCAAATTAATATGAAAAGTTCCTGTTTCATTAAAGTGGTATTCTTTATCAGAGAAAAGGGAAATAGTGCTTATAGGCCCACATTTTATAAATTAGGCTTATACATAGCTGTTGTATTACACCTCACCACCAATATAGACTAGCAACCTTCATTTTCATATATATTTTATGGGCTGCATGAAACCTTTACAGTGATTGAAATTAATATTAAACTGATTAAACATTTTCCCCTTTCTTCCTATATTGTTTGCAAAAGGTCAAAGTGCATATTAACAAAATTCTGGAAATCCAGAAAGGTAAAAAGCAAAGCCTGCATGCAGAGAGATATGTAATCAAATACAGAATACAAATTAAACAAAGGACCCTTCTTGTTTCGTAAGTTGTCCTATTATTGCATTTGTAAATCCATTATTTTCTTCTCTCCCCTCTGGCAGTCTCATGTCTCTTCAAATTGTTCATGTTAGCGGGGATATGCACGTTATAATCTAAGGGTAATTAAAGTCAAGTTTTAAAATTCTGAACTACTGAAACAGAAGGATAATTCAGAGTCTATTGTGGGACCGAGCAGTTAAAATTAATATCTCTGATTTTCAAATCAGCTTGATGATACAACTAAGTAGATATTGGTAAACATTTCAGAAGTTCTGGATACAAAAAGACACTTAAATACTGTGATGCATATGACTGCAAAAACTCAGCCTAGAGGCTGGATCCCACAGTGAAAATCTCAACCCTGAGTTAAGTCAGGACCTAACCTGACATTCACATGCCAAGTGCCAGGTGCCTAAATAGGCCAACAGATTATGCCATGAAGTAGGACCTTGCTGAAATTCTGCCTTCTCTTGCCTTGCCTTACCTTACCTTACCTCACCCCACCTGAGTTTAGGTACTGAGGATATGCATTTGTGCAGGACTGGCTGGGTCATCCCCATCTCCTTTAATGCATACCAAAGTGATATTATTCAGGGCATGGAACAGATTTGTGGTTACCAAACAAAGCAGTCAGTTTAAGGTCTATGCACTATTTGGTACTGTGTGTTCTAGGCATGTCTACTGTGTTACAGGAGAGCACCAGCAGAGACAGGATAGAGGGCAGTGGTAGTGTTTTTCCTCCTTTTTGCTAAGTCTGAACCATTATATGGTTGGGAACACAAGATTCAAGGGACAGTAAAAGAAGACGAGCATGAAGGAGCATGCCTTTGCATTAATATCAGGGCACACAGTGGGGAAAGGGCTGGTGCCAGTCCCCAGTCCTTGCTCCTAAGGATATTTTATGCTTTTTAAATCAAGCAGTTACTGAACAAAGCCCCCATATACTCACAAGAACAGAGTTTGGTAACCATATCTTTCTTTTTTGGGGGGAGTGCCCTAGCCTTACTTGCTGCTGGTTAGGATACTCTTATAGAAAATATGAACTCCACTTCTCTTTGATATCTGGAAAGCCCAGGTGTCCTGCTCCCTAGAGGAAAGTTCTGGGCTAGAGTATAAGCACTCCTTTATCTTCAAGGTATGTATTTAATGGGAACATCTGCAACTGCTATGCTTTGTATGAACTTCTGCACTAATGGTGTGTTCTTAGCATTTCTATGGGGCTGGAATACCTAGTTTGTGAACCCCAAACAGGCCTGCATGTGAAACAGGGAGCACAATTGTCAGCACAGATAGGAAACCAAGAGTTCTGACCATAAGCATTAACAAAACTTAACGTATGCAGATGCTTCTCAAGGTATGATGTTAGTGGTTTGCATTTCTCACTTAGGTGCTTCCATACCAGCTAATTTTCACCCACTGCTTAATAGGTTTTGTTTTGTTTTTTTTTTTTTGTTTTAAATTACAAACAATGCAAGTGCTTGCTGTCACCCTGAGGAATGTGAAGAATAATGTGAAGAATACTATTCTCCAACTGTGAAAGAGTGTTGTGGAAATAAATGCTGCAAACTCAGGTGGAATGCTGCCAGGTTTGGGGTGGTACGCTAGCATTGGATTAGATAAGTGCATTAAACTCATGTGTCTGCTCACTGCTTGTTCCTTTGTATCAGTAGGGGTAACAGGGGTGATAGAAACATTAGCAAATCAACAATGGTCCCAGAACACTTTTCTTTTAAAGAAAGAATATTTAACTGTCGTCTGGGCCCTTTCCAGCTATGACACACAACCAAATGCTATTCCTCTCCTCTTAATGCAAGAATGGTAGAGCTAAGAAGCAGAGAAAGATAACCAAGAGCATTTGGTTGTTTCAGAGAGTTTCTAAAACCAGACTGGCAATTGAGCTAGCTCCCCAGATGTCATGGTATTGCATTCACTTTCTCTTACCTCCATTCTGACAATTCTGTTTGGTTTCAGCAAGACCTGGAAACTGGCGCCAACTATGTGGGTGAATCAGTGCTATACTCTGACCATATAAGTAAAAGAATTGCAAATTAAAGTAAGGCAAGTGAGAAGAACATTACAAACAACAGAGTGATTCATGTAAGTTACAACTTATATTTCCAGGCACGGTGGTTTGCAGTCATTTTTATCACATGCTGTATTCTGGATTTGTACTTATTTTACAAAGTCAACCACCCCGTATGTTTTTGTTTGTTTGTATTTTTCGTAAGCTACCAATCAGCATTTCCTTCACACGAGGAGATATTGCAAGGAATCAGTTCATTTCTGGACTTTATTTATTAAATTATTTGTAAGAGTATTTATATGGGCAGATCTTCTTTGTGATGATGAATAAACTTATTCAATCCCTGTGGAGTATTGAAAGGATGTTTCTTCCATCTACAAAAGTCTGTCAAAACACAGAGTGGTTTTGATTGTTCAGGTTGTTGACTGTCAGCTCACCCACTCCTGACCACTATTCCTTCTTAGCATTTTTTTTTTCCTTGCCTCATTAATATCCCATGCATATTATTGATTTTTATTTGTCCTGTCTTGTCTTAGACTTTTTTCACAATGAGAAACATGACACTTCTATTTGTTCACAGTGCAGATTTACATTGTTTGCTTCTTTAAATGTTTTACTATCACTTATGAAGATTACAGAGAGGTTTTCTTTTTCTTCCCTCCCCTCTTTTCTCTCATTCTAATTAATGTTTCAATACCTGCCTCTCATTGTCTAGCAATGACTATAATCCTTCCTCTTTCCTCTCATGAATTAGAGTAGGAAACTGGTCCACTAGTGCTAGAGAAAGTGGAGAAGATTTTGTATAAATTGAAATGTAAAATAGCTGGCATTAAAAATGTACTGCATTGCAATGTCCCTTCAGTCATGTGTCATGCCATTTCAGTTTACAGTAGCTCAGACTGTTTGGATGAGACAAAGGGAGCTGAAATGGTGAAAATGAGTGTTTCCATCTTGCCTGCAGTGAAAATATGATGACAATCAGATTGCGGTCTTCCTCATCATGGCTAATTAATTTTTATATTCTCTGAATACAATAGTTCATCCAAAATAAAGATTGAGAGAAACAAAGTTTACCCTTCTTAGGGTTTGTTTACACAGGAACATTCAGAAATGAAGAAAATGATGGAGATTGTGAAGTGAATGCCAATGTTCTAAGAATTATTCTGCTGTTAATTAAAACCATTTTACTCTTCAATCTCTTCAATGAAGGAGTTTACACAGGGATTTAATGTACGCTAAAGATGAGAACTGAATTTACACCCTTAATGTGTTTGCCTTACTGTTTTGAATATTGAACATATACTCTGTAAAATATAAGTGAGTGAGTACCAGTAGTGGAATACCTAATGTAAAGCTTTATTTTTATAATTAGGGAAAACACTTATGGAGATATTATTTGATGTAGCGTTAAGTAGAAAATTCTTGTGAGCCTCAGACTTCAGTGGGATCATAAAGGAATACAAATGAATCTGTCCCTAAGCCCCAGCTTGCAAGGAGTAGGATGCTGGTCATAGCATTTATCTATGGTATCATGTATTCATTAATAGACATTTTCCAGTATTTAAGAATGTTCGTATGGGACCATACCAAAAGGCAATTTAACCCAATATCCTGTGATTGATAATAATCAAATAGGGATGCCTAGGAAAAGTTGAATGAAGAGTGAAAGCAGAAATAACAAGTATATTGCATTTCCCCTGATGATCTCTCAGACTGCAAACTTTTTTAAATCAAGCCAAATGTCATTCCTGTGTAATTACTGACCCTCAGTGGTTTTTCTTTCATGAATCTCCCCAGTTTTCCACTGAAAATATTTAACTTGAGTAAATGTTTAACAGGATGCTGTCCTTCTTTAAGATTCTACAGCTAAACATATAACAAACAGTTGAAGAGGTGGTGGTAGAGATTTCCATATACATAGGAAAAGCAGAAATATATAGACTCAATATATGGACCCTTTTTTTTTTTCCTTTCACTTCAAACTATTTTCCAGCAAAATCTGGAGTACACAGTTCTTTGGATTTATTGAAATACGCAAAAATCAGAAACCAAGGGACATTTTTGTTGTTTATAGCACACTGGAGTATTTGGCAAGACTTGGTAATGCTTCCATTGTTCAGGGTGTCTTGGTATTAGTAGTACAACAAGTTCCAAACCAGATATTTCTTAAGGATGTAATAGTTTTAGAATTATGATCTTTACTTGCAACCAGTTCGAATCAGAAAGTTTCTACCATATGGCAGAGAAAGAATATGAAACCATATGCATCCAGCCCTGGGACTGTGTGGCTGAGAAAAAACAGTTTGCTATTTTTATACTGGCCAGCAGGTGTCAATACCCCTAAGTGAAGAAGCTGCCCAGCAGCCAGATACAGTTAGAAGGAGCGAGGCTAGGAGTATATGTATTTTGCATGTCTCACTTTGAAAGCTGACTTTATGAAGTTCTTCTGTGTTTCATCACCACCAGGAAGGAAGCCATCTTCTGAGGGGAAAGGGGGAAGGGAAATTAAGCAACCCTTCCATCCAGAAAGGAGGCCCCTCTTAGTTTCTTTTCCTACTGATCCTAGTAATAGTATTTTTATTCCCCATCCCCACAACTCCAAAGCTCTGTGGTCTCTGACTTCAGCCTTCAAGCCTCTGTGCTCCCTATTCAGTCTGGCTGAAGCCACCCAAACACTGGAAAAGTGCCTAAGAGTGGGATACTTGGCTGTTTTAATCAGTGCAAAAGCCCCTGTCGGCAACCAAGCACCACACAGCCGCCCGCTCACCCTCCCTGCCTGGTGGGATGGGGAGAGAATAGGAAGGGCAAAAGTAAGAAAACTTGTGGGTTGACATAAAAAGAGTTTAATAATTGAAGTAAAATAATAACAATAACAATAATAATAATAAAAATTGCAATGAAAAGGAGAACAATGAGAGAGAGAGAAACAAAACCTAGGGATAAAAAACCAAGTGATGCAACTGCTCACAACCTGCTGACCGATGCCCACCCAGTCCCCCAGCAGCGATCGCTGCCCCCTGGCCAACTCCCCCCCAGTTTATATACTGAACGTGATGTCATATGGTATAGAATATCCCTTTGGCCAGTTTGGATCAGCTGTCTTGGCTGTGCCCTGCCCCGCCCCCCCCAGCTTCTTGTGCACCTGGCAGAGCATGGGAAGCTGAGAAAGAAAGTCCTTGACCAGTATAAGCACCACCTAGCAACAAACAAAACATCAGTGTGTTACCAGCATTATTCTCATACTAAATCCAAAACACAGCACTATGCCAGCTAGTAGGAAGAAAATTAACTCTATCCCAGCCAAAACCAGGACAGGACCCTAATCAAAGCTGCTGAAGTGCTATTGCACCCTATCTATTTTTCTCCTAAAGGTGCTATTCTAATATGTATTAATGGGTATTTTTCTATTTAATATCATAATACCTGTCAGTTGCTAAGGTGAACAAATCTTAAGTAAAATTTGTTTTCAACACAAATTTCAGCATTTATATGATAGAGTGTAAGTAATGTCTTTTTGCCCCATTTTAGACTTTTGTGAAATAGAATCTTGCAACATTTTGTGTAGTTACATGACACATCCTCCCTAGATTAGGGTTTGGAAATTTTTCAACTAATAGTAAAAATATCCATCTTTCCATATTATTATAGATTAAACATTATGGGTACAGAATGGGTAGCTCTTAGGAAAGAGATGTGATTCCTTGAGATATTTGGCCTTTTTTTCCTGATTTCCACAGAGGTAGTGTCTACAGGTTGTATCCTACTGTTTTAAACACTGCATAACCATAATAATGAAACAGGCATAACCATAACATTCTTTCACCGATTTTTTTTTTTTTTAACTTTTACATATCTTCTTAAGGTAGGATGTTTTACATTGGAGCAGTTTTTTCAATCTCTGATAATAAGCAAAGACTTGTTAAAAGCTGACATAATTTAGGCAAATATAAAATTTATTATATTACTCTCACAGTCTTGGTCTCCATCTACCACTCATGATGAAATCCTGGCTGAAACTGAATGTTTTGAGCTATTGAAATTCTGGCCTTAACTTCCTACCAGCTGCATTTTAGAGTGAGCTGGTAAGAGCAAGGAATTGACATACTCCATTTTTAATTTAATCAAATGTTGTCAGTCAGCATCACATGTTAGATACTATTTCCATCAGAAGGAACTTAAAAACCAACAACCTGAAAGATTAAAAACCTCTGCCTCTTGAAGATAATAATCTTTGTGAATTTTAACAGATTGCCTTAGCAGATGGAGATGTGATATTCACTACAGTAAATTACATTAACATGCTCTTAGACAGAGATGTCACATTTACCACAGTAATTTACATTACCATGATTTGAGACAGATTTGATTCCCCAAAAAGAATTAGAAATAACATTTTACCAATTCACTTTGCCTTGTCACTTCTTCAGATAATTGCCAGTCCAGAGTGGGACATGTTTTTTACCAATGGATGCCATGGTGAACAGGACAGAAATACTGTTTTGCTGTGACCATCTGTAAACAATATGAAATACAGGGTCCTGCATAGCACCACACTGACACCATGTACCAAAACATAAAGAAAATAAATCCCAAATATTGGTACAGGGTAGTGGAAAATGAGTTATTTTTGATTCAGTGTAATGGATTAATTTGACTCCTGGACATGGTATCTGCACTTTTGCATGTCTATATAACCTTTTACCACTGCCTCTATGAGATCTTGTCACCCACTTTAATAGGTTGATGGAAAGCACTCTGAAAAGAAACTTAACCATTTCTACTGTGTGTTAGCATCTTCAGCCAGAGGAGTGTGTGGGTGCAACTTAGCTGTTGTCCCCTGTTGTGCAGGGGATCTGGGCAACACGTTTGTGATGGCATCTGCTGTACTACTTAAAAGAAAGTATGCCTGCATCTCTGTGTACTATCTGAAATACTTAATGGTCCCAATAAGTCCTTAATTTAGTCCTAAAATCAGAACAGAGCATACAGAATCTATAAGCAGCAAACATGCCTAATAAAGCTGCATTGGGAGAAAATGAGGCAGCCATCTGAAGCTTTACAGAGATGCTTTCAAGTTCTGCTTCTCTAATCACTAGATTTCTGAGTAACACAAGCAAGAGACTCTAAAGTTCCTGTTATGGAGCTTCAAAGGGATTTTTATGGCCACAGGGTTAGTGGCCAGTCTTGGTAAAAACACTTCAAGTGTATTTCAGGAGAGTAACTTGGGGCTGAGGTGAGACCATCTCAAGTGATTGCCTCTGTGATTTGACTCAAAATAGATCTAAGCAATGACCAGAAAAGCTTGGGAAACATGTTTCTTTGGACTATGAAGCCTTAAAATCTTAAATCCAAACCTGCTTGGAGCAGCTAAGATACTCACGTTTCCTCAACTAGGCAATCCTATATTAAATAAAAACCTATGTACAGCACTTCTACATATCTTTTAGAAAAGCTGTTGCTGTACATTCAGGGATACTGAATAATATATTAGGCTGGTTGGAGAGAGAGAATGTTTTAATGCAGGACTTCATAAAAGTCCTAAAGCCTCTCCAAAATACTGCCAAAAGGCTGTGTTTGGTGGCACACAGTGAGATTTGTCTGAGTTTTTTTGTCTTTAACCTAGACATTCATGCTTGAACTCTTAAGTTTGGAGATTATAATGCTACACAGTTGTAAATCAGAATATGGCAGCATTAAGATTGCTTTTTAATTATTCAGTGTATAGTATAGGGTTGTGGTTAATTTTGTCATGATTCAGGTTTGTAGTGTCTGCGAAGGAGACTGCAGTCTAATGGCTTCCCTATCTCAATTACAAGGAAAGTATTGAATCAGATGACATTGCACGCAGAGCCTCCTTCCAAATGATATGAATTCCACCTTGGAGAAGCGACTGCTGATTCTGCTTTGTCCACAGAGCTCCATTTGATAGTAAGCAAGCCACTAAAACCAGTCTTATCATTTTGATCCCCAAATGTCTGATGCTTTGTTTCCTGGGGGCCTGACTGAAGGCCTTGGGTTCCAGTTTGCAGAAGTTTGTAACCCTCTGATGGCTGTGGACTGAGTGGGCCAGTGCTCAGTGAGGCTGCTAAGAGGTGAGTCAAGTATTTAGTACCTCGAACCAGGCATGCAGATCTGGGGAGATTTGGCTGGGATATCTCATTGCCTTCTCTATTTGTAAAATGGGGATTACCCTCATTCATCTTTAGTCAGGGACAGTTTAAGAAAACAAAATATCAACTGTCAAACACCTGTTAGAAGGATGAGCATCATGGGATGACTAGAAGAATTTAATCATCCCCTTCAGAGCAGAGTTTTAAGGTTAGTGAATTAAAAATTGCTAGAAAAAAAAATTGGTTATGGCAAAACAAGACATGGTATATATGCTTATTCAATGAATACTGTCCTTTTTGGAATAAATGAGTCAGATGTCCTGGGACCAAGAGGTCTTGTCTCCATACACAGGGAAGCCTATCAAGATCTTATAGACAATCTTAATTCTGTCATTTCCTTATTTTAGAGCATTTTAATGTACTTTTTTGTTCTAAATTTTTCTTCTGAAGGGAGGTGGGGTGCTATTTACAAGCAGTTTAATGGACTATTTGCAAGAAATGGAATAGCAGTGGCTGTTTGCCTGCCTAATTTCACACGAATTTAGCATGATCAGGATATATTCCTTGTTCAGTAGTGCAATTCTGACTTTCTGCATCATCCACAGAGATTTAGATCACTTGATGCTCAACAAGGCCAAGTGCAAGGTCCTGCACCTGGGTCGGGGCAACCCCCAATATCAGTACAGGCTGAGGGATGAGTGGATTGAGAGCAGCCCTGCAGAGAAGGACTTGGGGGTACTGGTGGATGAAAAGCTGGACATGAGCCAACAGTGTGTGCTTGCAGCCCAGAAGGCCAACCGTATCCTGGGCTGCATCAAAAGAAGCGTGGCCAGCAGGTCGAGGGAGGTGATTCTGCCCCTCTACTCGGCTCTGGTGAGACCCCACCTGGAGTACTGCGTCCAGCTCTGGAGCCCTCAGCACAAGAAGGACATGGAGCTGTTGGAGCGGGTCCAGAAGAGGGCCACAAAAATGATCCGAGGGCTGGAGCACCTCTCCTATGAGGACACGCTGAGAGAGTTGGGGTTGTTCAGCCTGGAGAAGAGAAGGCTGCGGGGAGACCTTATTGTGGCCTTTCAGTACTTAAAGGCAGCCTATAGGAAAGATGGGGACAGTCTTTTTAGCAAGGCCTGTTGTGACAGGACAAGGACTAATGGTTTTAAACTAAAGGAGGGTAGATTTAGGCTAGATATAAGGAAGAAATTTTTGACAATGAGGGTGGTGAAGCACTGGAACAGGTTGCCCAGAGAGGTAGTGGAGGCCCCATCCCTAGAAACATTCAAGGTCAGGTTGGCCGGGGCTCTGAGCAACCTGATCTAGTTGATGATGTCCCTGCTCACTGCAGGGGAGTTGGACTAGATGACCTCTAAAGGTCCCTTCCAACCCAAAGCATTCTATGATTCTATGATTCTATGATCCTGGCATTTGACCTAATCATCCTTTAGGAATATAGCTGAGTTGCAGCACTGATCTCATGTTGTAAATGAAAGACAGGTCTTTATTTTTGGATACAAGCACCTTTAATACATCTTTTCTTTTTTAGAATATGAAAATAGGTTACACTTTTCTTACACACAAAGCCAAAGTCCTTCTAGACATTTTAGCTGTGTAGTCTACTTCCACTGACTGGTCTTTTTCAATAAGGTTTTGCTGGTTGCTCATAAAGTTCAGGTGTTGCTCATTGCTGTGCTTTCTCAGTCTCAGTCCCAGTTTTCCCAAAGCCTTCTCAGAGCTTGCAAGAATTTAGAGCAGTCTGGCTCATACCGCAGTGTGAAAATCTCCTACACACTACAGTGTGATTGCTGAAGCCAGGTAAGGTGTTGCCTGCACTGGAAATTTATACTGATTCAAGATTGGTGCAGTAAGTAAACCAGTCCACTCCCTCATCTCAATTCCTCTTCCCCTATTATAAGCATATAATTATACACAAGATATATGGAAAGATATGTGTCCATATTCTGTTCAGTAAAGCATTATTCTTACAACTGAAAGATTGTACCAGTAAAATCTTTAGAGAGGGGGGTCAAAGATTGTCTGAGAAGAATTGATTTGTGTACTAACATCTCACTAGAAAGTGCATAACATCTGAGGGAAACTTCCAAAACATCCTTTCTGTGTGCTCCCTTCCCCCTGAGTCTGAGTGGGAAACAAAGTGCAATGTTTTTTTTCCTCAAAAAATGTTTTACTTTTAAACAAATAAGAGATCTTCACTCCTCTAGGTCACAAAAAGTCCCGTTTTCCAGAACTAATAATACTTTCCAAAGATCTTGCAAAGATTGCAGAAGTCACTACAATGGTATTCTGCCAAATAATTATACCAAAAAAATTAAAATGTGTTATTGCAAAACTTTAAAGAAAAAAGCACTAAGGAGGATTGAGAGTGAGTTAAAAAAGTGTTATACGAAGAGAAGCATGCTGATGATTATCTTAAAGAATTCCATTATAGTACATATATTTTTTGCATGTAAACAAACTTAAGGTAATACAATGAATCTGGACAGTAATCTTGCTACATTAGAACCAATAAAAGACAAATATGGAGACAAATGGTACTTGCCTGTCTGTTTTTGCTTCAGAAAGAATGAGGTGCAAAGAGCTCTAAGTCTGTGTTAGCCATATGACTATATGCTTGAAAAAAGCTTCACAGAAATCAGTGGGGTTTAATATAAGAACTAGAATCCATCTGCATGTATCAGCTTGCAGGACTGTGCTTTGAACAATTACTATAAATAGTAAAAAGCATATTTTTAATAGTCTAAGATATCTTTAGTAAAACTAACCTACCTAACACTTATTTCTCTTGAAGCTATTTTGGAGCAGCAGTTCCTAATTCATACCTTGTGGGGAAATACTGTGTATGATCCTGTGAAGTTGCTCCTAGTCAGGGGGAACTGAAAGGTTAAAACTGAGCACAGTGGGATGGACACAATACAGGGCTGCTTTCAAAATACTGCTTTCACAGAATTGTTATTAAAGGACCAGTGATGGCTGGGAACTGCTGTTCTGCATATTTCATTAAAACTAAAAGCAAACTTTTCAAGAGAACTCAAAGTCTGGCCAGTGAAAAATCTTTGACACTTTTGAAAATGTTACTCTACATTCCTGAATATAGTAAGTGTGATAAATACACTAGTTAGAATTGCAAAACATGTTTTTCAGTTTAGATCTATTAAACAGATTCATTTTTATTACATTGTGAAAATAACCTCAATCTTCTATTTTTCATGCTTTGTGGAAACAGAAGGGTTGAGCTGAGTTTATTTTTATAAATATTCTGCACTTGCAGGTGAAGTTTGACA
Organism: Balaeniceps rex; assembly: GCA_013401315.1. Lineage (NCBI taxonomy): Eukaryota > Metazoa > Chordata > Aves > Pelecaniformes > Balaenicipitidae > Balaeniceps > Balaeniceps rex. The sequence goes on from VYZW01011263.1 coordinate 29,001, forward strand.
GAATGTCACAACTTACTTTCCATTTAATTTCTAGCAATTGCTATTCTACACCCTCCCCTGAATTAACAGCCTGGAGACATTCAAATTTCACATTCTGACTCAGTTGCACTCAGATTTCTGTCTTTTTTTTCCCCCTTCCTTGAAAACTTTACTGTTGTGACTGGCAAACTCTGTTTTTTTATTCATTTTATAAAAATTAAATTCTAGATACCTGCTCTGAAATCTTCTTTCCTGACACAAATCACAGTCCCCAATGCTGTCTTTGCCGATGATACTCCTTACCTTGATACACAAGTTTATATTCAATCTATGAGGTAAACTAATTATATAAGAGAGACCTGTACAGATTCTCATGAGTCTCTTTTCAATTCAGTGCTCTTAGGTCCACTCTATGGATCTTCTGCAGTGCAGGAGCAGAGCAGTTATTCAAAATATCCCTTAGTGTCATATTGGTTGGGAGACATGAGGAGGGCAGATAGAATAAAGAGTCCATGTTAAATTACACCAGTGGGGTGGATGCAAGTAAATAATGATTGTGTTGAGCAAAGGTATTTATTTTTCTGCTATTGCTATGGTTATTAGCAAAACTCTTGCTGGTTTAAGATTGGGAGCCAGCTGGGCCTACAGTTAAGAATAATTGTTATTGCTGTTCTGTGCAATGCTTTATGAATTCCTGCTGGGCTTATAATTATATTCAAAGTGCACTGGGAATATTACATGGCCATGCAGGTCGCTTGATCCTTCTCAACTTCTATGTAATTTCTTGGGCTTGAATGCTGGGATCTGGATTGATATAGAAATCTGGTAAAAATAATCTGGTGTTGCCTGAGTACAGTGGGGTTAGACTTGTTCTCCTCACTTCTCCTCCTTGTTTTCCTTTGCTCTGCTGGAAAAATCAGTGATTGCTGTGGGGAAAATACAGGGAGATACCACCTTCTTATCCAGAACAAGAAAGAAGGAATTTTTAGTTCAGATCTGAGATCCCCTTTTACTCCTCTTGTCAGTGCCAGAATCCTGGTTTATTCTGTGTCTTAAAATTAATGAGTGACAGTACTTGTGCTATTAAGTTTGAGGACAGATTCATGATATAGAAGACAATAGGGCCTTGTTTTCCCCCACTGTCTGCATTGACAGTGATGACAATGTGGGATTGCTCTGTGGTGCTGTAAAACTTAGCACAGAAGCTTAATACAGCAAGTCTCCAGAGGCTTGAGTTTCAACCCTAGGCTTTACTTGGGTTTTTGTCACCTGAAGATGTTATGCTGGTGAAACATTTTTTGGAAGAAACATCTAAACTAAAATCTTCAGAGCTGTAAAAAGTCTTAGGGCTTAGTGCATACAATAGTATGCACAGAAACAGCTGAAGAAAGGAAGAAATTTGGTTTATATCTGGGTTTAGTGTTTGTTTTCACAAGCCCTTAATTCACTGATATGCCTTTTGATAGTTCAGCTTCAAATACGCAGCATTTGAGGCAATGTTACAGGTAGCCTTAAGTGGTACTGGGGAGAAGGCAAATTATTAGATATGCTGAATTCTACCATTGGAGGCACTTCTTCTGAGTGACTGTACTTTGCCCGTGAGAGTCACCTCTTACAGCTTAGATAATTAAAGCCTAGACATCTAAACCTTAGATTACTATATCAGACTCCTGTTGGAAACAGAAATAAAGAAACAAGGGTCTTTACAGGCCAGTTCATCCCCTAAAACAGGTCAGAAGACTTCAAATGCATACCAGTATAAGTGTATGAGGTTAGCTGATGTGAATCTCATCCTCAGTTTCATTGAATATATGAACCTTTATCTCCCTCAAAGGTAAATCAGCACTGAAAGTCATTAAGCCTTCTCTTTTGTACCCTTAATGTCTTCACAAGTTGGAAACTGCTGATTATCCTGTACTTCAAAATCTTCTTCTATTTTAAAGAATAGGAAGTTATACTTTGAGGGATTGTTCTTTGTCTAAGGACAGTTCTGAGGTCTCAGGCAACCATTCTAAACTGGCCACCTATACAAATGCTTTGGATACCATCTCTGAGTTGAGAGGGAAGTGAGATGAGAAATCTGAGGATGGATGAGAAATCTGAGGAAGGACAGTTCTTATGATTAAAGGTACCGTTCCACTTTGCAAGATACTTCTGAAGATCTTGAAAGAACAAGATGTCCTTCTCCAGCACCCTAGTTATCCTCATGAGAGATGGTGCAATAAGGTTAGTGTTTATGAGGGACTTACACAGTGTTGGGGCTCTCCAGAGCTTTTGGTCAAACAGGAGTGGCTGTAAATGCTGGAAAGCTCATCTTTCCTCTGCTGCTGACTCAGTGTGTGGTCTCTCGTGTATCACTGAAATGATTGCCTTTCTCCATCATAAAGGAAAAATGCTTGTGCTCTACAACAGAACAGAAGGGGAAGCTTCTGGGCTCTGGTACTCATGTGATAAGATACCAACAGGAAAGAGCAGCAGGACTCATAATAGCCATTAATGAACCTCAAATACTTTGGAGGTTATGTAATAACCTGGATTTCTGTGTATTCATTTTAAAAAAAGCATTTTGTGTAAAATAAATATTTGTTAAATATAAGACAGAACATTAAGGTATCTGTGTGTTTGTGTTATCTTACCTGATGTTAGGTGTAGGCTGGCTGTGAACAAACTTGGATTTGCAATGATGGGGAGGTTCTGGAATTGACTCTGATCACAGCACTGGGGCAAAGAGACTAGCTGCTTTGCAGATGATGCTAAATACACTAATGATAGAGTGATAGATGGCTGTGTTGACAGGGGACCGGACTCTGTGATGCAAGAGGTTCAACCAGGAGGCCTAGATTTATGATCCAGAAAGGCTATACAAAAGGGAATACAGTCTCTACAATAAAGTGATTTTTATGCCATTATACCACGATGTAAAATGCTACCATTCTGACCTTGTTTAAAATCTTCCATGTAGGCATTTTGTAGATGTACAAATCTACAGGATATAGCACAGCAGAGAATCTAAACCTCTGGGCCTAGTCGCTGGTGTAATCCTATTGAATTTGATTACAGTATTCTACTGTCTTTACCAGGTGAACACTTTATAAGTGAATTGCCCTGGTTACGTCTTGTTTAAGTCTCCGTACGACCCAGCAGCACTTGCTTCTTCAGCCACAGACAAAGTTTGCTCTTTAGTAGATATAATTCAATTCTGGTATAAGAGAAGGGCTATAAAAACGATTGAGTCGAAGCTGTAACTTCTATACAGAACTTGGGCTTTGGATGTGTTCTCATATCTAAGACCTTGTCACAGACAATCTCACCAGGAGGGCTCTGTATTTCTGACAGGTTTTAAATTAGACTGCTTTTTGCCTTGCTATCTTGACTGGCTTCTGACATTTTTCTTAGAGTAAGGGCAGTTCTTGCAGAGTACATAATTTATATAAAACTTGTTCTAATGTCAAAAGCTTGTAATGACATATGGAATAACAAAAAAAGTAGATCTTGCCTTCAGTCAATACACTTCCACCATTCAGTCTTCTATTTTGAAAAGACCTCTTATCACAGCATTTGAAAAACACTGTATGAAACTAGACTAACGTTCCAAAATGTCTTGTGTGTTCTGCTATTTCATGCTGAAAGCCAATTGTGAATGGTGCTTTTGAACTATTTATTTGTGGAAACGTATTTGTTGCATTTCTACACAAAAGAAAAAAACCTAATACCCTCATTGTTATTTCATTCTTCCTGAAGGAAACTAATAGGTGAGCAGGAGTTCTTTGGGAACATAAAAACATCCGAGCATACAAACCATTGAATCAAGACAATTGCACAAACCCCACATTATATTTCTCTTTTTGTCTGGTGACAACACAGGCTGAATTTTACATGGCGGGGACCTGATATAAGGCAGTGGAATACATTAGCCAGTAACAGTAGACCATCTATCCCACATGTTCTTTGTTGGGACTTTGAATTCTCTTTGTGCCTCTCCCAGATTTTCAAGGAAATTTGTCTATGCACAAGGTTAGAGGTAGCCAAAGCCAGTGATCTTTGGTACCCAGGACATTTCTCCTGTTTTAATTTGTTGTGGTCCTGGAGGAAATTACATTTGCTTCAAAACCAGCTTTCAAATTCCATCTTGGAAATATGGGAATGAACTGCCCATTGGATATATGGTCTGAATACAGAGAATCTAACAAAGACCTGTTTCCTTGCATTTCAAAACTAATGCTTCCCTGCTCAGTGTCAGCCTCTTGAACAGATATTTTTATCATTGAGACCCACTGCAGTACATAAAAGATATATCATAAAGCTGAGAAAAGCAAGGGGGGTGTGTGTATGTGTGCAGTGTGTGTGTAAAAATGCCACCACCAGAGTTGTTCACCAGGTTAGTAGTATGGAATAACATCACCTCATTAATTGCAGTCTGACCCTGGTTTATGTGAGTATAACTGTCCTGGTTTCAGGTGGGATAGAGTTAATTTTCTTCCTAGTAGCTGGTACAGTGCTGTGTCTTGGATTTAGGATGAGAATAATGTTGATAACACACTGATGTTTTAGTTGTTGCTAAGTAGTGTTGACGCTAAGTCAAGGACTCTGCCAGGTGCCCAAGAAGCTGGGAGGGGGCACAGCCAGGACAGCTGACCCAAACTGACCAAAGGGCTATTCCATGCCATATGACATCATGCTCAGTATATAAACTGGGGGGAGTTAGCTGGGTGGCAGCAATCGCTGCTCGGGGACAGGCTGGGCATCAGTCAGCAGGTGGTGAGTAATTGCATTGTGCATCACTTGTTCTGTATATTCTTTTAGCATTATTATTATTATTTTCTCTTCCTTTTCTGTCCTATTTAACTGTCTTTATCTCAACTCCAGGGTTTTACTTTTTTTTTTTTTAATTATTCTCTCCCCCATCCCACCAGGCGGGGCAGGAAAGGTGAGCGAGCGGCTGTGTGGTACTTAGTTGCTGACTGGGGTTAAACCATGACAAACTCACATAGGTTCAGCTCTAGTGTGAATTTCTAAGACTCCCTATAAGAGCGCCATGGTTGGTTAACAACATTTCATAGACATGCAGTGCAATGAATGATACATAGTTTCTTATGGCCATTCACTACATCTGTTAGAGAATTTAATTTTTCTACCTGTTTTCCTCCCCCTCGTTTCTTTTTTTTCCACATTATCACTATACTCTGATTTAAAAAAACACAATAGCGTAATAGCAAGGAAGAGTAGTTTCGTTATCAGTTTGGAGACACTTAGGCAAGGTCATACCATAAAAAGTAATAGATTATAACATATATTTATTTAAGGTAAGGTTGGGTATGTGCTTGTCATGGGAAGTTTCATAAAGAAAAAAAATCCTCTTCCCAAATTCCAACAGCTTAACAAAACTGTAAAGTATTCACAATGAATAATTTATAAGTTAAAATAACTAAAATTTTAAGATGTGAAATGAGATTTCATTGGTCTCATAAAATTTTGTGTCCCAAGGGTTTTTCATTATGCTTAAACTACACAATTACCATATGCATAAAAACCTGATATCCATTACATTAAAGAACTTTTTCAAGAAGGAATTTATCTTTCAACATATCTTTCATCTGCATAAGGGCATTTGACAGTTCACTCTGTTACAATGTAGTAAGTTTGGAATGTAAATTAATCTTTCTTCATTTTTTTTTTAAATAGCCTCTTTATTATTTAAGCTAAACTATTAGACTTAAAATGAAGTATCTTCAGAAATCTCATGAATGAGACTTTATGCCTTAATACTTTTTCCGATAGAAAAATTTCCTTTGTGCATTGTTTTTATAATGTTGGAAAAGCTTCTAAGTGAACATAAAACATTTTAAGTCTTTTACCATGAAACACTTCAATTTTGTTCTTAAATAACACTTAGACAGCTTCACCCCTCTACTGACAAATATTCCTGAGTATTATACCTTGCAGCTATCTTTGATGAACAGACACAGGAAAAGGATCCTTAGTTATAAATTCATCTTTCTTTCTAGTCAAGCACGTCAGTAAAAATTCACCGCCTACTGGCGTTCTGTTTTCCATCATTTGTAAGTGCCTTCTTGATCTCTACTGCCATGCACAGCAGAGTGGCAGCAAATTTAAAAAGGCGGATTCCGTTTTTGTAGCAAAAGTGTTTGTTGAGTTTTCTATGTTGTTCATTCTATCATGAACAAATTCTGCTGTTTTCTTAGTTGCTGGCTCAGACAAGAAGGGAACTCTGTCAAATTGGATCTAATTAGCCCAGTAAAAATCTGGAACTTGAAATACTAAGAAATTACATTTTTTAAAAAAATCCATACAAGCAAAATTGCAATGTACTTTCTCAGTAATTATTTTATGTCCACAGTCAATTAAAGTGAAGGCTGGTATAGATTAAATATGTTTGTTTGTTTTTAATTGAGAAATTTCAGTGTGTATAGCCAGGAGAGAAGATAAATAATTGATCTGTTTTCTCATAATTGCATAGGGATTTGAAAATTTTATATAATCAAGAAGTCCAAAATGTGTGTATTTATGTCTTGCAGTGAGCTTCTTCTGTCAATTCCTGCAATTACTCTAAAAGAGTTACAAAAAAAATTGTGGTTTCATATTTTTTCTTCTCATAAAGAGACAAGGTTATACTTTGAAGTATCTGATTGAAATAAATGGATTACAAGACATTATTTGATTTTTTTATATTTTTGTGTTAAAGAGCAAAATGTGAATATGAACAAGAGTCTAAAGTAGCTTTGTAGAGCTGTAGAGTCTAGCAACCTCTTACTAATTGATTCTGACCATGTAAATCTCTTCTAGGACAATCAACCAGCTTCAGCAAGGAGGTATAAAATGGCTTCTATCTCAATATTGCATCTAAGGTTTGTTTTTTTTTTTGTCATGAAAGACACAAGTGAGAAGTAGCTTTAAACCTTAAGGCATTGACCAAGCACACCAACAAGAAGGCAGTATGTAAAAGTCTGACCCTAGGGATCACTACCTTGCCAGCGTCACTCTTTGTTTGAGTCTAGAAAGGAGTTGTTAGGCAAGAAGCTTCTACTCACGGACCTGATGATGTTCATGTTGTCTATCATGCCCAGATCAGAATCTAGGACTTCAGTTGTGCTACTTGGAGTTTCAGACTCTTCTAAAAAACTTCCAGGTTCTCTTGAATTTGGTGGGGTAAGTGTCAACAGGTCAGTGGGGAAAAAAAAATAATGCCTGAGCTTGCCACTTGGTAAAGATATGGAAAATTAATATGCTCCTGTTTATTAAGGCAGACTGGCCAAAAAAAAATACTGGCTGTTCTAGTTGGTTTACTTGTTCCTCCTGGGACTTTTCAGGCTACATAATTGCTGGATTTCTGAACTCTGCCAGCAGTCTAATTAACACAACAATTAATTGACAAGAAGAGTAATCTCAGAACTATCTACTAATTGGAAAGTTGATGATATTACTCATCACTTAGTTTTTGCTAATTCCCTAAATTTCTTTATTTGGGTACAGACAATATGAGATATATGCACGGTTTTTGATAATGGATGTAGGATTTATCTCAACCAACCCCAGATATTTCTAGTGGGACTAATTGTCTAGATTGACCTCTAATACATGGGTCATGGGTAGCTGTTATGAATGTCTTAAATGAGTCCAGTGAATCATGCTTGTAAGTGCCTATTTCTCTCTACTGCTTTTAAAGGGAGAATACAATTAGAATCATAGAATTGTAGAATCATTTAGGTTAGAAAAAACCTTTAAGGTCAAGTCCAACTGTTAACCTAGCACTGCCAAGTCCACCACTAAACCATGTCCCGAAGTGCCACGTCTACACATCTTTTAAATACCTCCAGGGATGGGGACTCCACCACTTCCCTGGGCAGCCTGTTCCAATGCTTGATAAACCTTTCAGTGAAGAAATTTTTCCGAATACCCAATCTAAACCTCCCCTGGTGCAACTTGAAGCCCTTTCCTCTCGTCCTATCACTTGTTACTTGGGAAAAGAGACCAACTCGCTACAACCTCCTTTCAGGTAGTTGTAAAGAGTGATGAGGTCTCCCCTGAGCCTCCTTTTCTCTAGGCTAAAAAACCCTAGTTCCCTCAGCCACTCCTCATAAGACTTGTGCTGTAGACCCCTCACCAGCTTCATTGCCCTTCTTTGGACATGCTCCAGCACCTCAATGTCCTTCTTGTAGTGAGGAACCCAAAACTGAACACAGTATTCACTGGTCTCACCGATGCCGAGTACAGGGGGATGATCACTTCCCTCGTCTTGCTGGCCACACTATTTCTGATGCAAGCCAGGATGCTAT
>VYZW01011266.1:6109-35173 GCA_013401315.1 Balaeniceps rex
AAAACGCACGTATTGCCACAGAAAGGTTTGTTGCTATGAACTTGTATTTACTTGGTGGGAAATGTGCTGAAAAATTCACAATGCCATTGCCTTCTTTATGACAGTAATCCAGAAAGTCCAGAGCTTACGGATTCTCTTTAACTATGATTGTATACTATGGGAAAATAGAGTTAAGCATCAAAGCATAAACTAGGACACCAATACATTGTGTTTATTAGAACTTGGCTATTCAATGCAAGAACTCTGCCTCTGTGCAGGATCAGTTCCTGTTCTGGGGATAGGCCACTACAAAAAGAAAGGCATATTTTATGCTCTCCCTGTGGGAGCTTTCTTGGTTTTGGGGTTTGTTATTTTTTCTTGGGTTTGGTTTGTTTGGTTTTTTTGGGTGGTAGGGGGTATTTTGTTGGGTTGTTTGTTTGGGTTTTTTTAAATATAGAAGTAATTCCAACTGGAAGCCTAATCATCCCTGTGTACTAAAAACAGAAATTTCAAAAGACAGGCTGGTGATATTATCAGTCTAACTTGAAAGAGAAAGTTACAGTGATAAGGGTGAATAAAATAGAAAACAAAAAACATTCCTTTCTTCTCTGGATTTTATGCAGGCATAAGCAGCAGCCACCTTATATTGGTTTCAGAGGCAAATTTAGCATCATCTCATTAGCAATAAGATTTAAGTTTGCAGTCTTATGTCTGTGGTTTCCAGGAGGAAAATTAAGGAGTTAAACTAATTTCAGGACAGTGGAAAGTAGGAACTGCTATATTCCATAATCTAAGTACTCACAAATAACGAGGAATGTGCCACCCAGTGTTAAAATATTTATGCTTCAATATTCCTGACCTGCAGAAACCCTTTAACAACACCTAAGTACAGAGAAGAAGCAACAACTAAGTCAAGCCAGGAAAATTATCATCTCCACCTTCCTTACGTGCAAGAGAAACTGAATAATTTACCAGCTGATTGTGCTGTTGTTTACAATTCAGGTGATGCAACATGACAAGAAAATTAATTATTCTAGCACCACAGGCTCATTCCCAGTGTTCATTTGCTGTGCACCTTTCCCTTTATACTTCATGAGATGCATGTCAGCCTTGCCCAGACAAAATTAAAAATGGATTAGCAAGAAAAACCCATCCTACACCCTTGCTGCAGGTAGGAATGCAGAGCAATCAGCCAGTATCAATTTTCTTCCCTCCACCTCTTACTTCCTTTTCTCCCACCTCTAAGCCACAGCCATCGTTCCCTGGAAATGCCCAAGTGCCCTCAGATCTGACTAAACTCAGTCAGGATAAAGCAGTCATGATCTCACACCCAGAAGCCCTTAGGCTCTCATTCCTCTACACTGTCTTTCATCCCCAAACACTTCTGTTGCCTGGGCCTGCTTGCAGCACTGTTGTGACTTGCTAAGCAACTCTCAGAAAAGCCACTAACGCTTCAGCATGGCTTGTGTCAAAAAGGGCTTGACCAGAGTCTCTGCCATTGAATTAATCCCATCCCCTGGCATAAGCCCCAATGAGCTTGGAAGGAATACAGGAAGAGTCAAGATGTCAGCACAGTATTTCTGCATGTTTATGTTTAAAGCCACCCTATGGACCTCAGCAAAACTATTCACCAGCTGGAAGTGAAAAGGAGACTTAAATGTTTTCTTCAGCTAGAACACAGGTCCCCAGTACTTTACAACTAACGTTAAGAAACAGACAGATTAGCATAGTTCAAATCCTCTAGAGCTCCAAGCTGCTGAAAATGTTGTGCTTTTTATTGCTTTATCATTTTTAACACAAGGACAGAAGCTCTTAAGTGTCAGTTTACTCATCCCAGAGCTGGAATTGCTTCACTTCCTCTTTTGCTGAATTATTTTGGATCAGTTTGTGATACTGATATTTTTTTCCCTCAGTCACATCACAGAGCCTGTGTATCACTGTTAAACAACAGGACTCAAATACTTTAAAGCAATTAAAATAATGCCAACAGAGGACAAAGCCAGAATTTCTTCACTGGCCTCCTTGAGTTTGTCAGGCATCTGGGCCAGAAGGGGCTGGAGCGGTACATACAGATGGGGCAGGGCCCTCAAGTTTCAAGGATTTGTTTATATGTGATTTTTATAGACAATATTCATTTCAGAGCTTATTGGAGGTACAAACTAAAATTAAATTCTTAACTTAACATGATAAATTAACAGTAGCCTAGCTGTGTCTCTCATTTTGGACAGCGTTGCCACACATTTTGATCAATTTGACTCTTCGTCCACAAGTTGAACAAATTGAGGGAGGTGCTAGCGAGAGGAGCACCAAAAGTTGGCAGAGGCTTCCTTCTATCTCCCTTCAAAGCCTTTCCTCCCATGGTAGACTTGTCTTTAATATTGGAGGACTCTCTGTAGAAGAATTACAAAGGAGAAAAGTCAGATGACAGAAAAGACAACCTATATTTTACAAACTACAAGAAAGACATTGAGGTGCTGGAGCGTGTCCAAGGAAGGGCAATGGAGCTGGTGAAGGGTCTAGAGCACAAGTCTTATGAGGAGCAGCTGAAGGAACTGAGTCGTTTAGCCTGGAGAAGAGGAGGCTGAGGGGAGACCTTATTGCTCTCTACAACTACCTGAAAGGAGGTTGCAGCGAGGTGGGTGTCAGTCTCTTCTCCCAAGTAACAAGTGATAGGACAAGAGGAAACGGCCTCAAGTTGTGCCAGGGGAGGTTTAGATTGGATACTAGGAAAAATTTCTTCACTGAAAGGGTTGTCAAGCATTGGAACAGGCTGCCCAGGGAAGTGGTTGAGTCACCATCCCTGAAGGTATTTAAAAGACATGTAAATGTGGTGCTTAGGGACATGGCTTAGTGGTAGACTTGGCAGTGTTAGGTAAACGGTTGGACTTGATGATCTTAAAGGTCTTTTCCAACCTAAATGAGTCTATGATTCTATGATTTTTTTCCTCATGTATTCCTCATACATTTTTTTCCTCATGCATTTTCCCTCATACATCTGCTAACATAAACCTTCTGGTTTAGCTCTGCTTTCACTCCCATACATGTCAGATAGCATCTTGCCTCATGGAGATCTGTGTGGAATTCATTACTGCCCTATAAAAATAAGAAGAGTTTAGTCAGGCCTCTTAATAGATGCATTTAGAAATATGTTCAAGTGTTATCCAATTCCTATTGTATAACCCTTAAATTTGCACTGTTGTAAGAAATATTTTGGTCTGGGAAGCTTTTATTATTACAATTATTTTATGTAAATTTGGCAAGTCACTTGTCAATATTTATTCATAAACCAAGACTTAAACTGTTCATTCTTTATCACAAATACTTTTAACGACATAATCTGCAGGCTAACAATTTCACATCTACTGCCTTAACAAAAGGGTGAAGAAAACAGCAGTAAAACGATAACCCATGCACACAAAATCTCTATGATATTTTATTTCCTGATACTTCACGGTCAGCCATAGATAAAACATAAGCCCAGCTTGTTCAATAACATAAAAAACATCCTGCAGCTTCAGCTTCCATTAAAAAGCTAAGGAAGAAAAGAGTCAAAATTTTCCAAATGGAAAACCATAAAATCACCAGAGGGGCAAAAAGTTGTAATTTCAAGCTTTTGAAAGGATACAACAGAGAAGTAATTTTCTAGAATTCTCAGCTTGCAAAAGCTTCAATTACTTGTTGAGTCAGTGGCATTTGTTTTAATTTTCCCCCTTTGAGGACTTGTTGCTAGCCCTACTGCAGTCACTAACAGCACCACTAATGACCTCAGTGAGTAAGGGTTCAGAGCTGAACTGCAGTTATAGTCAGAAAATAATGCCTAGTGCAGAAGCACATTAAAATACATTATCAAGTTTATGTTTATTGCCTCTTGATGAATTTCATATCACATTTGCTCTGTTTACAACTCAGGTATTCTTCTCACAGCTAGCTACAGGAGAAATAAAAGGCAAGAGTTCAAGAACGATGCCACTCTTGAAAATATAATCATCCAAATTTTTTTGAAAAAAGATTGCAATCAGCCCTTGCAGACAGTCACGTGTATCAAAGCAACACATCAGCACACCTGCCCTACCAGGACACCTGCTGCATGAGCAGTGTGTGCTCAGTAGGATTCCCAACCACGAAAGTAGTGCTGTCTGCACGTCAAACTTGGCCAAACTTTGCCCACAGAGACTCAACCTACAGGACAAAGAGTACTAAAGAGTCCAAGAGCAGACAGGGCACAAAAGAAGGATCACTTCACATAGTTCCCTTTTTGGTATAATCAAACTTTTAATGCCAGTTCAGTTAGTTTCACATTCAAAGCACCGCATGTAATTTTTGTTTAAAAACTGGACTGTCTGCAAATAGCACACTGTGCTGCACAGAGGCAAATCTTCACCAGAATGAACTCTCAGCAATATCACATAGCTCCTTCCAGTCCAGTTTGTAAGCAAAGTATGTGCTGTGGAAATAGGTTACTACAAAAATAAGTAAATATTAAGTACATCGCATTAATACTAATATTATTATATTAGTATTTATATAGATTAATAGATAATTAAATTGATCTTATAAATTCTTTCCTCCTTCACGTGCAATGTAACTGCATATATAAGAACACTTGAGTCTGTGTGTTTGGACTATACGTTTTTACTCTATTATTCACATCATGCAATTGCTTCTTTAAAAGATTTTGTTTCCCCTTGGCCAAAAAAAAATATTTCTACAGAGTATTGGTATAGTATATTATATTTTACATATTATATAATATGTAGCTAACTATACCATAACTTCATTTTCATGACGACTGTAGTAAAGTTTAGCTTTTTAAAATTTTCTAAGGGAGGAAAAGTAACTGGCACTACAAAATATGGACAATAAGAGATATCCAAGTAGCTGGGGAATATTGGCTACAATCCTGTGAGGTGATGAGCGTGTTCAAATCCTTTTAATTGAGAGCCCTGAATGACTTAAATGTGTACAGATTTACACAGATTACTTTTTTTTTAAACTCCTTTCCAGCCCTAAATTAACACGAACACACAGTACACTCAGAAGTATCATCCTTGAGCAGCTACTAGAATACTATCTCAGAGTCCAAGCAATAAAGTTAGGCAACAGAAAGTCACAACTCTTAATGCTATTATCATGGAAGAGGAAAACCAACTTTTTTTAATGTAAAAATGGACAATATTTTCCCACATTTAAGAAAGGCAAGGTTGCCAGAAAAATATGCTAGTTATTCTTTATTGCAAAACCACAACCCCAAAATAAAATAATCCTGTAACTTAAAAAAAAAAGGCAAACTTCATAACGAGACCTTAGAGACTTAAATACAAATACCTTTTGGGTTGTTTGTGTTCTTCAGCACTTCATTCCCTAACACTTTAGGCTGTAATGAGAGTGTTTCTAATGTTTCACCTCTTTTTTCACTCTGCAGTGAAACAATTCCCAGTCTAATGTTTGTGTATGATAGCAATAAGCATAGTAAATTATAATTTTTCGCTCATAAAGAAAGCTTACATCATTTCTGTGCTGGCCTTCATCTCAGGGTAGGTGCTCTGGAAAGCTAAACAGTAAACTTTTCTCTAACATTTTGACGTAATTGAGAGGAAGATCCAGTTAGTCGTTCACAGGCAGTCCTTCTGTCCTCCTCCTCCATCTGGGTGTCCCCAGACCTGCAGTGTGAGGAAGTGAGCCCCAAGGCAGCCCACATGCTGATGCTGACCCTGCCCTGGCCCTGGCCATGCATGTGTGACTAAGACCCCAGGAGAGAGGCGACACAGGTGGCTGCAGAACAGAAACTGCATAAAGAGGGGTCAAGTTAGGACACAAATACAGATTCAGCACATTAGTGTTACTTGAACAGCTTCTGCTTAACTTTCTGAGTCCTCTTTGACAGACCTGGGGCTACAAGTCTGTCTCTCTGCACTGTGTTTCTGCCTATTCCAGATGGGCTGTGGAGCTCTGAGGTGGAAATGGAAGGAATAAAATATTAATGGTCACAGCTATTCTGGTATGATACAGGGAGCCAAACTGCAGCCAAACTTCAATGGAAAAATGGTGCAAATCATACTTTCCTGTCCCCATACTGGGGAAATCTGAACTGTTCCTTTGAAGTCTGTATTAAACTCAAACCAACCAAAGCAAAAAGTTCTGCTCTTTTAGAAGAACTGTCTCAAACTAATGTGGCTGATTAGCTCCGCTTTTGCTGAAGCAGCCCTCCTGCCCCACAGGCAGGAGAGGGCATGGAAGCTCTGCCTTGCAGGATACACTTCCCACTTTTCGCTCTTCCCCGCCTCTAACACTGTGCAGGAGCACCAGAGTTTGGCTGCTCCCTCTTGAAGCCATGCTTAGCAAGTGAAGCCCATCTGCAGACTCACTGAAGTCAAAACCAAATGTATATGAACCATATGTATATGAAGTCAAAACCTGCATGTGCCAGATAGAAAAAGGCAGAATTCTTTATAACAATTTTTTTTAGGGCACAAACTACACAGATACATTTTTAACATCACATTTGCGACTATTTTGTGAAAGACAGTATCTCTTTTCCCCCCTGAAACTTCTGATGTGGATTAACCTTTCTCATGATCTCCTCTTCATTAGCACAATTAACAGAAAAACTTAACAAAACTTGAGAAATGGAAAAAATTGAAAGTTTTTTTTTTAATGTTGATAAACATAAATGAGTTTGCTGTGATTTCAGACATTTTAGGCCTAGCCTCTGTGATAAAACTAGAAAAAATAACAAAGTGTATTCTCTGGTTCCACCAGGGAGACTCTGAAATGGACTTTCACTGCAGTTTATTTGCACAAGGCCCACAAGTGCTTCATCCAATTAGGAACAAAACCCAAACAAGCCAACATGACTTGTCTGGCAACCAGGTATTTGCTGATCTAGATGTGCACACACACACACACAGAGGCACTTCACAAGTAATCAGGCTGGTAATCAAATACTGTTGTTATACAATAAATTTGACTAATGGGCACAGGGGACTTGATGGTTTTGTTGCTGCTGCTGCTACTAGCCAAATCTTATTAGCAAAGAAAAGGCTGCTTTTCTTCCATTTTAGTAACTTGTGATAATGGTGGCATTAGGATCCCTGTTCTGAGCGTATTATTTTTAAGCTGTGTGCGCATACACTTTCATGAGCACAATCAGGCTTGTCAAATCTACTATTCTAAGCATCTCCATCTTCTTTCTCAGCTGAATTATTTATGCAGCCAATATTAAGTAAAGTACACTTTACTTATAAATGTTTCATATCAACTTAATAAAAAGTTCCCAGTTCTCAGTCACTCAGTACTGGCCTAGGTAACTTGCCTAATTTCTGTCTTCAGAGCTTTCTTTTATGAGTAATCTAACCACACTGAACCTGTTATAAATGAACAGTTTATTGAAGTGATAAGTGATTCCCCCACCACCACCACCAGTTGCGTTTTGGTGACTGAATTGTGAATCTTCATCGTAGGCTGGATGAAATGAGGCTCTTGTTGCAAGAGACAAACAGTGTTCCTTCCCTGAAAGGTGAGTTAATGAAGTGTGGAAATAAAAGACCTGTGCCAAAGCCTCCTCTTCAAATGGAACCTCTTCCACGCTTTTAGCTGATGTAAACTCTCAGCCCACATCAAGCAGCAGGATAAGTTGTCAAGGAAAGGATTTTGATTAGTTATGGTTTAGTGAATAAAGTGTGGGCAGGTGGGTGGGCGATTTTTTTAATACGTTCCAAAACCTGGAAAGATGGACATTTTTTTTTCCAGCGGTGAAGAAACTGAAACTGGCATGTTGAAAACACATTGCATTTACCAGTTTAAGATGGCATTTTAGATAAATTCGGCACTATTATGCTGTTCAGTAGATACACCATCTGGATACTACTGTTAATTCTTTTTTGGAGATAATGATTCAAGGGCACAATATAGCAGCATCCTAGATTTCTATCTAGAACAATGAAATGTCAGTGGAATTAATTGTCAAATGTTACAAACAAAGGGGACTCCAATTTTGTGACAGTACCCATGTCAGGTGTTTGGTAGTGAGCAAAGTTAGTGTTGAACCAAGAGTCACCTATTCATATAGGCAATACTCTGTTACTAAATCTGAAACTTAGAGTAGAGCTGTGTTCTACCTCTTGGCCATTTTTTTCTTCCAGTAAACTCAGTCTGAAATCCATACGAGTAATTTTAAGACAAGTAACTATATTCTAATAAAGTAACAGCTAAAACACTGGTTTGCTTTTTCCAGAAACTTACTAATTGTGCCCCTAAAACTGTTTAACTTATTTATGCATTTCTTTGAGCCAAGAGCCATTGCATGTTTCTTTTCAGACTTTACTGCTGGCCTCTTTAAATATTCTGCCTGATATTTCTAAGCAAAATCTGTGTTTCATCTTGAATTACTATCTGACTTCTTTGGGAGAATATTAACACATACCTTACTTCAAGCACAGATTGCAAAGGGACTATTCTAGTGTTTTAAGTACTTTTAGAGTAGCTTTCTCTCGTTTATATTGTCTATATGGCCAAAGCTTCAAGACCCATTATTTACCTCCTACTGTGGATTGGAATGTACCTTGCTTATTACTATATATGAATATGTACTCAGTGGATTTAATCCTGCCTTGCATATCTCCAGTAGTACTCTGCCTCCACATTACTACTTATATGGCAGCTTGTCAACTAGCTATAGCTAAGTATATTCTGTATTGCATTGCAAAGGGAGAAAAAAATGAAAAAGGGAACTCACTTGCACAGTTTTGCCCATATTTGTTTAAAAAAAATGTGTTAATTCTAGCCAAGGAAGCAATTCATAAATGTGTCTAATTAATTTCAGTTCCCTTTTCTTTCTCCTCTCAAATATTTGAAAGTAGATTGCCTATTTCATAAATACACGTCTTATTTACATGTTGCCAATGAGGACAAGATTTCTAAAGACAAGGAGAAAAAGAGCCAACTAAGATGCATTTAATGAAAAATACCCTAGTGAGCATCCACCCTTTGCTAGTAAAGCTAGCCCATAGGATACAGAAGGAAGAAATACAATTCCTTGTAAAACATGCTCCACGAGTTTTGAAGTTAGCCTTGAGAAAGGAAGTGAAGCAAAAGCAACAGAGAGTTGGAAGGAAGGAGCAGTTAGTCTCTGTGCAGCCAGAGGCTACAAAAATCAATGGCATTCACTCATGGGGATGCTTCTTGCCTCAGTCTGAGCATCACCCCCACACTTACCTATAACTGATCAGCTGAAAGAAAATTTACAGGAAGAGATATGAAACTAATAGATATTGGAAGTGGTGCCAACTTTAATGAGGAAAAAGTAACCAGGGGTACAGGAGACAGTGGGTTGGGAGAAGAAGGAAACACACAAGTACTAACCAGGTACAAAACAGCATGAGAATCACCAAGCAAATAAAACATTTGCTGGCACACCTCTGGAAGAACAGCATGTGTTACTTTCCTGTTGAAATAACTTCTCTTCTTCTTTTCCTCTCAACAGTTATTTTGAAAATAGCACCTTTACAATCTCAATTTCTAACTGGAAGTTTAAAAACATTCCAATATTAGTGTGAAATTTGCTTTGAAAATTCTAACTACAGTAAGTTTAAATATTAGCAGGGGAAAACTTTGGTAGTTATCAGAGGCAAGAGGAGATTTCTTACTCTATACTAGTGCTTTAAAATTTGTATTTTCTCTATATGCAATACAATAAAAAGGCCCATTTTCTAAAAGAAAACAACAACAAAAAACAAAACAAAAAAAGGCCAAACAAAAACACATACACACAGAGAAAAAACCCCCAAACACACCCCAAACAAATAAAACAAAAAAAAACCACCAAAGCCAAAATTCATCCTACTCACTAGAAGTAATTTGAATTATTACATAATGGAAGTAACAGAGGAGTTCTGAATGAAGGATAAGAATGGAGTTACGTGAGTTCAATGGGCATATCCAAAGAAGAAATACGTACAGCATACTTAGTAGAAGTGTTTTCTTAAACATAGCACAAGATTTTTTTTTTAAATGGAACATAAGCTGAAAACACTCAAGAAAAATGGATAACACCTGACTTTCCACCACCTGGAGAGGACGGAACTCTTTTTTCTCTTTCCAGTACAGGAAGTAGGGTTCCTACTAACTTGTTAGATGTACAAGCTAGTAGGACTTACAGCTCCAAAACAAACAAAATGGGCGATTCGTCACTGAGTGGATAGTTGATATCCTTAAGAAAATAGAAAACATGAAAAATTGAAGAAAATACCAAAAAAAGCAAAAGCTCTGAAAGTTGAATGTGAAACTATCAAGGCCAGTCAGAGATTTTAAAGAAACAACAGGCTAAAGGCATAAAAATTAGGATCCATGCTAGATGGTGCTTGAAGCGCAGTATTCAGTGAAGTTAAGACCATAGCATAGAAGCTCACTGACATCTATGTGTTGATGTTCACAATGCAGGAAGAGCTGAGGGGACCTTCTCACACCAGAGCATTTCTTCTCAGGGACACATCTAAGGATCTATTAAAAACTGCAGTATCTGTAGAAAGCTTTTACTTGTTGAAATCAATTAAATGAATAAGAGGCAAATCACCACCAGAACAACATACCAGCTAGTATTCAGCCAAGATTTTAAAAGAATTTGTTATGAAATTGCCCATTTACTATCTACACTATAAAGCCCTATTGCTTAAATTGGCCTCCATATCAGATGAATGAATGGTGGCAAGGTTGATCCAAGCAACTACAAACCTAGAAAAGGGCTTTTAACTTGGGTACACAGGTTGCAAGTGAAATAAAAAAATAAATTTACTAACCACTTTGACAAGTATGATAGAATGGAAAGTGAGTCAACTTTTCTCCTTTTTCAATAAAAACCAAATCTCAAATTTATTAAGTTTTTGAAGCTGCAAATAAGCTAGTGTAGTCCAGCCATGGAGGGTCCTAGATTTTCTGAAAGAAAGCAATTTAGAAAAGTCCCTCAATGACCTTTAAGGAAAATAAGCTATCATTGGATAAAAAGGAACATCCCCTGGCAGATTAGTAATTTGCTAAATGATGGGAGGCAAATAATAAGAATAAACAATTCTCTTGTTGATGCTAAATTATTCAAGGTAATAAAGACCACAACAAACCCAGAAGCATTCCAGAAAGACCTGACAATGCTGAATGAGTAACTAAAAGGCAGATAGAATTCATCATCAATAAATGAAAAAATGTACATAGGGAAAATGTAAGTACAAAATGGTGTGCTCCAAATTATCTGTTCCTACTCAAAAAGTAATCTAGCATATCTGATATTACCCAAAAATAACAGTTACTTTGATAAAAATATCATTTCCAATGCCCAGTGGTCTAAATGTAAATAAGATGCTAGAAACAGTTAGGAAAAGAACAGAGAACAAAACATGAAACATCATTATGCTTTTATATAAATCCTTTGAGTGCCCACACTTTGAATCTTGAGTGCAATTTCAGTAACCTCACCTCATAACATGCATAGCAGAAAAGGGCAACAAAGGATCATAAGAAGTACAAAATGATTTTCTAAAAATAGAGATTAAATAAGAAAAGGACTCTTCAGAGTTGAAACCTGACAATAAAGATGGAGTATGCTCATTTCACGCATCTCTATCAATGTGGAGAAGATGAATAGGAAGTGATGATTGACTGTTTCTCAGAACACCACAATTAACCAAGTCATGTTATTTAGTGCTGCTCTTAAAAGCACAGAAGACTAAATATTTTTACATATTTCATTGATTATTTTGCCACAGGACACTGGGGTGATCAGAAATATAAGCGAGTTCAAAAAGGAATTAAACAATTTTATGGACAATAGCTCTGTTCATGGATGTTAACACAATTCATGCAGCCTTCAACTTTGGTAGTGCTTTGACTGCAGATTTCCATAGGCTAAGGGAGTGGATCACTCTACACGTGTCCTGCTTTTACAACTATTCACTACTTCCATAGTTGAAGACAAAAGAAGACCAAGCAGACTTTTGGTCTGACACAGTAAAATTGCTCCTGTAGTTTTCTTTAATGTTCCTGAAGTACTATTACATTCCAATTACATTGGAAAAATAACCCCTTCCTAGGAGAAGAGGGAAGACAAAAGTATTAATGTTTTCCTGTGGGGGAAATGTTTCTTGCTTGCAGGCAGTGGCTTTTAATTAGGCAACACCACAACCTTTTAGTGATATGCTATCCAATTTTAAGATTAAATTAGCCTGTTGCACGCCCCAACACACTAAGGGGAACTGACGGATTTGCCAGTGAGATGGGACTCACGACTTAGACAATACCAGTGGAAGCTGATGCCACCCCTTTATTAAACTAACTTACCAACTCCGAAGAGTAACAGAGAATTGCAGTCATATTATTACTACTACCAAGTATATGGCTGAAATATAACATTCACATGCTGGGGAGCCTTTCTAACCAAACCTGTGTCCTCCCAAACCCTTACTGACAACTTTTGTCCACCGACTGCTATTTATCACATGGAAAATAAATATTAATTCCTAATCAGCATTTCCTCTCTACGTGAATGCACACTGATTTTCATGTAATTTCTCTTTTCAGATTACAAAAGGCAGTGCAAAACTTTTCCAGCAGAACACTCTAGAAAACACCGACTCCAAAGGACTCATTCATTTTGTCTAGACATGTACCAGAGCAGAGGCAGGCATGACAGGTAGCCAGGCAGCCTTCCCTCTCCTAGACGCCTCTGCTATCTCCCCTGTCATCTGTCTACATATGGGCTCATCATGTCTGCACAGGGAACTAGGAACAACCTGAACAATTTGCATTTAGTTCTTCCTCACATAATATCTTTAAGTCTCAGCAGGAATTCCTCCCTATCCTTCCTCTCCCAAGATCCAGAGTGGCAGTTTTAATGAAGAGTAATAGCAAGCTTCCGTTTGGTTCCCCGCCTCAGGTTTAATTAGGATCCTGATTTTTGTATGGATATACCAGATTTTATGTGGGAGAAATGTCAATAACCAGAGGTTATTCCAGAAGTCAGGTCACTTATTTTAGTTGAGTCACTTATTTTAGTTGCATTGATACGTTTTAATGAATCTAAGTAAAGGTTTGAAAATTCTGGCTCAAATTCTTCCTTTTAATATACATATCACTTCTCACTTCGACTCCAATGAGAGCACTCTAAAGAAAGATATAGCCCCACATCAGCCTGTTACTACATTCATCACCCTTTAGAGTGCAGTAGAAAAAAATACTAGTGTCATATCTAGAAACTGAGTTGCTTGATTTATTCCTCCTTTCTATTTTCTCAGAGTTTTTGGATTTATGTCCTCATCATCTTATATTTGTTCCTACTAATGATGTGCTCTCAAGCTATTTCCCATTACAAACTTACTCCCTTTACTGTTTTCAATGTTGAACTATAGTGACTTAATTCCACCCACACTACACAATTTCTCCAAGGCCCCATCCTTGCTATGATCAAACCTACCAGTATAGACTAGTTTTTAGCTTTAGGAAGTTAGTATTTTACAAACTTAAGAACAAATTAAAGAGTAAAGAAGATATTAAAACATTATGCAAGTTCTTTGAAGAAAAAAGAAAAATACCAGTTACCACTGTGGTTCATACTCTTCAATGGGAAAGTGCAGAAGCTTTCAATTGCTTGTAAAGATCCTAAAAAGTTGCTGCAAGCCAGCAAAGACTGCCTCCTTCTTTTGATGGGATACAGACATGGAAGAGAGGCACAACCCAGCCATGCTGACCGCACCACCCCAGGGCCCTCTTATGCCCATGGAATTCACCACCACCACAATGCCAGGGCAACGTAAAAAGACTAGCACCCAGGACAGCCTCTAGTAACACTTTCAAAGTGACTTATTCCTTTTACATACATAGAACTTACAAGAGAAGCATCCAAGGTTATTGTGTCAGAGCGGTACCTCTTATGAGAGCAGCTATCATTGGCTCAATGCCAAGAAAACATTTAAAACAGGAAAGGAAGAAACAACAAGCAACAAGGTAATTCAGCATATTCCACTACTGACCAAACCATTTCCTATCCAAACCATTTTTCCCAGTCATTCATACTCAGAGAAGGGTTTGTGGCCTACTTAATTTTCTGAAGTATGCCTCTGAAGATACTGACAGTTCTCATGAACTTGCCCTCTAAATCAAAGCATCTCAAACACCTGGCAATGTCCTGGGTCCAGATCATGAAGGTACTTTGTAACAGACCTTGCCAAAGTCACAAACATGTGACCAAACACTGCATGTCAAAGACATGGTGCTAGGGTTCGTACCAAACAAACCAGTTTTCTGGGGCACTACCATATCCTTTCCTCTCCCATCAGACAGGTATTGATAAAGAGCTTTGCAGAGGCAGAGCTATGCAGGACACGCACAGCTCCTCCTGCACCGCTTCCAGCCGAGCAGCAGCAATGCCACATGGACCTCTGACTGAGGTGGCATCTGACCGACCAGTCTTGATATACAGAGAGCACAGAGGGGAAGCAGAAAAAGGCACAGAGAACAAGTGAGTTCTCCTAAGGTTGCTTGGGCTGCTCAGGATCCAAGTAACAAGGGGTGAATCCTCAGCCCTGTGTTAATAGACTGTCTCCTGGCTTTCCTATTTCTGTTTCCTTCCCCAAAACTCTTAACCTGTTTCTTCCCAAGTCCTTTCAATAGTTCTCTCCATTGACGTATTCTGGATATATTCCAATGTAAATTAGAACAGAATTTTCACTTTACTCCCAGTTTGGCGGCTGTTTTGTTTTGGTTTTAATTATTGAAGATTTAGGGCATTGTGCAAGTCACCTTGAAGTGATTTCAGAGTCATGTATAGACCAGACAAAAGCCTGCTGAGAAAAAACATGATGTAAACCCAATTACACCTGAAATGGAAACACACTGTTTTAAATGACATATGGCTACTCTGCAGAACATAGTGTAGAACTTTAAAGGGCTAGAAGCTGGGGAACCGACTCTGTGCATCTAACACACAGATTGCTGTGGTTGCTCCATTTATTTAGGTGGTTTTTAAAAGCAAGAATGGAACAAGGTTGATGCCAGTTATATGTAGTTTTATAACCAGCACTGGTGAGCCATTTACAAGGTATGCAGAGAGATACTGCATTTTAACTTCAGAGAAAGGTATGTTTAAAAAAACAGAAGCATCTTTGTTGGGTCAAGCTGCTACAGTTTACAGCAAGTGCAGGATCACATAAAGTGAATATCAAAACTTTCAACAGCAGTTTTTCTTCTGAATTCAATCCAAACTAATATATTCACTGTGGCTCTGGTTTCTCTGTTCACTTTGGCTCTTATCTAAACGACAAGTCTTGTCCATGTGCCATGGATAAGTATAGCATAGTGTCAGGGAAATGACAGAACCATCCTAAATTCTGCCAGACAAATCACAGTAGATGGGACATTATTTTTCTTTGGTTATTTGACAGTGCCATCTGTAACTCCTGCCAATTTTCACGTGTTACTCAGGGCAACTGCTTTCCTTTTGTTGAGAAGAAAAGAAGGGTGTGAAAGAGCTAGCCATCATAAAGTTAACACTTAGGGCACCCATTTTTGTGCAACTCTTAAAACACTCCTACCTGCAACATGAAAGAGGGACAAAATGCCAAACATAAAATACATGAGGGATTCAACAGACTGACAAACATAAATGCAAATTCAGAAAAAGATGTGAGCTCAATGTTTTGCGATTCAGGGAAGTGTTACAATTATACATGACCTGCTTTGTTCTTAAGGGCTAGAATGGGCACTTGAGTGGAACATCAGTATTGGAAACACCAGGCTCGTGTGGCTGGATGCACATGATCTAGTAGAGAAACAGCCTGTTGTGTTACATATGACAGAAGCCATTTCTCCCTTCTTTTTGGAAGAATAACACTCCAACTTCCTCCATGCCATCTACCCCACATTGAGGAACAAGGCCACTGCAGTCCAGTAAACTGGAGAAACTTATAATAGGAAAGACATAGATGTGTATGCCTTCATACTGATCATTGCGAGAGAGACTAGCTGACGAGTTCAAATTCCTCAAATATTGCAGGAAAAGGGAAGAACAGAAGGAATCTCCTATAACAATAGCATCATCAAAGTATGAAAGATAGTCTTCTCTACTAATACTACAATTGCCAAAAGGTGGACTTGGTCTCAGAATTATTAAACACATTAATAAGGTTTATGTTGTATGTGCAAGACCATTGTAGGACGGTCTGAGGCATTAAAGTGTTCCAGACATATGTAGTCAAGTGCAGCATTTCTACCTGACTTTTTCTGTGATACCAATTAAATGAAAACAGCCTTTTGTTCACAAGTGTCTCCTACAGTTTGGCTTAGATTCCTTCATGCCGATGTCTTTTGCAACTTTTCTACCTCCCTCTGCTCAAATAAGGTAATAGTCCTCAATATAAAATTTTGCAAATAGATCAGAGCAGCAGTACTCTTTGTTTGTCTCAATGTTGGTAAGACATGACACAGGGAACCCATAAGTTTCTCTCTAAGGCTGGCTCTACAACTAGCTTTCTGCATGAATTGGAATACATTTTTCAAACTGGATGCTTAAAATCAGGTAGGTACATATCCAGAACTAGTATTAGTTGCATATGCTTAACAACTCTGAGAGGGGACTTCAGTACCTAAAAACTGTTTAGTCCTGCCTTCCAAGGACATCCACAGGAGACTGGATACTTTCTAAAAATAAAACTGAAGAACCGCAGTCTAAATTTGAGAGTGTGTTTAGGTTTAAGCATGCATGTTTGAAACACTTAGCCTTAATTCTTTTTTTCTGCAAGCTTTTTTTAGACTAGTCAAAGTAAAAAAGCATAAATCTTTGTCATGCAAGCTATGACGGATGGCATCCCTTTGGATTCTCTCTTTCTCCACACCAGAGAAAAATTTAGAGGAGTATCACTCTGCTGCAGAAAGTAATCACAAAAACTCAGATGCCTCCATGGAAAAGGGGGGCTTTCTTAACATTCTTATGAATTAAAAATTGTACTTAAATAAAAGAGATTTTTTAAAATCTCACTCAAACTGCCAGAATAAGTTCTTAGGTGATCCTACAGAGCACGTTGTAGTCCTTCTTGAGCTGGCAATAACAGACAAAATACTGCAGGAAATCTAACCTGTTGCTTTCTGTCCTAATGCCAAAGATGTAATCACTCTTGTCAGAAATGTTATTGTATCCTACAGTAAAATTTGAGAATATTAAAATACCAGAGCAGAGATTTAATATTAAAGACACTGCTCATGAAATTACTTGCTGCACATTGACAAAATGTGGAAGCCCTGTGGGCTTGTTCCTTTAAAATGACACATCTGATTCTGGCAGAAAGAAATATAAAGAAATTACGTACAGACTAATTTCGAAGTAATAGCAGAAACACGAGTCAGGCTCAAAAAGTATTATATTGAACATGCTGATAAATGAAGTGTGAGTAGGTGAAATTCCCCATATGAAAAAATAAATACAGATATTACAGAAGTCACAGCAAATTCTGCACAGGCCACTCTCTAGTGCATTAATATTTTCATTTAAATCAACTTGTAGCATCTTGTTTCTTTGAAGCAGTAACAAGAACTGTGTAAATTCTCCTAAAGCCATTAGGCACAGAGAAATAGTAAGATGCACCTGTAAGTGCAGTTAAACCAGAAGTCAATATGTAAATTCAATCAACTAAATTAGGAAAAAAATAGAACTTTTAATATGGAGAAGCAAGTGATTCTTAATGATGACTCAACAGCAGCTATGGGCTAAACATATCACTTCGTTTTTGATGCAGTTCTTAAAAAAAAAAATAAAACCAGAATAGCATAGCAAGCTGGGAGAAGCTTAGCGGGTCACCTCCCTCTCGATCGCATTCTTAGAGTGAAAGATTGGAATAGAAAGATTGAGAGAAGCATCGTAAAACACAGGTCCTCCTCCTCAAGTCACAGAAGCCAGCTTCCATATCAGGAACCTGCATCTGCTTCTAGACAAGAAGCACTAAACATATTCTCTTAGTCTCCTCTCATCACACTATCACTCCGAAGAAGAGAGGTACATGTTTGAATTAATCTCTCCAAGCTTGCTTGTCAGATCCTTTAAAACACTGCCTCCATTTAGTGTCAGAGTGGTCTTTATGCACTTAGCGGCCTTTCTGACAAAGGACCAAGTTGGCCACATGTGGTCAAAGAAGCAAAAATATGGGATGCCTGACTGCCATGAAGAGTTCTGCATCCAGATTCCTTCCCATCCTGCCAGGATGGCCCAAGACCGTGGCTTCAGCCTGTTGGTAAGAGATTTTTTTCCCCAGTCCTCCATTTCTGCTCTTCTAATAGTACTTCCCCTTACATATATGAAAACCTTTTAGACCAAAAAGCATGAAAAGTTGGGCTAATTTTTTTGACCTAAGTTTCTTTTTGCTGCATCTAATCCTATTTTTCTAGTGCATGCCAAAATCCGATTCTCATATGTGTGTCAATCTTACCACCATGCATTGCATAAAGCTAGAGAGCTTTGTATTGAGGCTATTCCTTCCGTTATGTTAGAGATCACACATCCCTATCACTGTTGCTATTTCCTCAATCCAGAGCTGTCTAACCTCTGATAAAAAATGTGGGTTTTTTGCTGGACAAGCCTTGTATTAATGACGTATTCCCACATTTTGATCCATCACTAGGGGCTCTGCTAAAGCAGTTCCTTGCTAAAGAACATGAGTTATCTTCAGTCTATCTGACCTCCACTCCACTTGCTCGTTGAAGATCACCCTGCATACCTAGCAAGTGCGTGATCAGAACTGAATACACAAGTGTGACAAACATTGTCTGAGATGCTGTCCCAAAATAAGTAACAAACTGGAAGAAATACATTTAGATAATTGTGGAATATAATTAGCTTGTTTCATGAAAAGTGTGGGCTGCATCAAAATAAAGAAATTGTGTTTTTATCTAGACAGAGTTTAAAGGGTAGGTATTCTTAGAGCAGCTGACTGGGAACATTTCAGCTGGGATGTACACTGAACACAGAGACAGGTCTATCATTTACAGTAATGAAAAGTCATAAATGTCTCTATTAAAGAGTTATTTCCTGCATAAAGAGTAATAAGGGACCAAGGGGTCTCATAGGTGAATGCAGAAGGAGTAGGTAAGCTATTTTTTCATAAAATAGTTCCAGACCAAACACTGAACAAGAAGTCAGGTCTGAAATCCCTAACTGACATTGATGCAGATGCTAGCTTGAGGGCATGCTTTGGGTAAGTATCTGTAGTATCGCCCTCTGTATGGAACACAACAGATTCAACTACCGCAGCAACAGCAACAAGACTGAATTAAAAAAAATTAAAGGCTGCCTATTGAGCTCTTCTGAGGCTGTAAAATCATGTAACTTTTCACCACAACTTCCCATTATAAAACAAAACCAAAACAGAACTATTTTGTCTTTAAGATTATTTCCTCTGATAAGTCTCCAACACATTTAAAAACAGTATCCTAAGAGAAGACAGTGTTTTCTAGATCTAAAAATTTATAGCTCTAAAAAAGATTCTACAGCAGCATTTGCCACAAGCACCAAGACTGGTGGCTGACAGGCCTGAGGGACGTTTTAGAGTATGACCCGTAGCAGGTACAGACAACTTCTGTCTCCACATGTAAGACTTCCAGTAAATCTATTCACTGATGAGGGTGCCAATATGAGAGATAAAATCTCCCTCAGGCTTTAAGGGAATGGAGTCCACAACATTTTTGGATCATATTTAGACTTTTCGAAGTTAGCTTTAAGTCATCAGCTCATTATTGCCACCTGCCAGGAGATATTTATGGAGCTCTGGGGTCTTCTGGAGTAGAAAAGCAGAACTTTTACCTCATAGCAATATTGGTAATCTGCCTTCCCAGCCCTTGAAATTACCTGAGAGAAGTTTTGTAGAACCTGCAGTCATTGGCAGGTGTTCTGTACTCTGGGCCATAGTTTACAGCATTAAGTCCTTTAGCCATGTGCCATGATGTTATCCCATTTGTTCGCTCTGCAGTCGTCACAGCTGCTTCCTTGCCAGTACATAACTGCCCGCTATTTGCAAGTTTTATACAACAGAGGAGAAAAGCAAAGAATTAGTATTTCCTTAATGAAAGGCATTTCAGTGCCCTTTCTGTGATTATGTTCAGCCATGTTCCTTTAGTTGCATTAAAATCCCACAGATTTTAAGCCTTTTCTGATAATGTTATGTTACACATTTTTGCTCTTGATTGTTTACAAAAGAAACACGCATGGCTTTTCCCCTTGTAATTAAGGGAGGGAATAATTTATTTATCTAAATAATGCCTTTCACCCACACACCAAAATTGTTTGTGACTCAGGGAAAGCGTGTTTCCTCCCAAGTTCCCAGTGAAACTGGGTAGGCAACTCTAGGTTGGATTTGTAAAAGAAATATAAATTTTTTAAAAGAAAGCAAGCAGGGACTTACTTCTAGGTAAGAGAAAGACTTTGATATTCTAGAAATAACTTTATAAATTAGGAAGATTTATGAGGCACAACCTCAGGGACCCCCAGCAAGGGGTGTCCTCAGACCCCAGGCCTAAGGCAGCATTTGTGAGGAACCAAGGGGCATGACCGGAACGGGCACCTCACCCGCCAGCGCCTGAGCCTGCTCACCCACCGCAGAGCCAGGGTCAGGCAGGCTGGGTGCCAGGTCGCCTCACTGAGGAGGCTGAGGGCAGGCAGGGCCAGAGCTGTAGGGGTGGCAGCGCTGTGAAGCTCCTGGGCCACAGGGGTTGCTGCTGTTACATCTTTAACCATCATTTGCCCAATACAGTCTCTGCACGACCCTCTTTCTGCTGCCACAGGTCCAAGCACACAGAATGGAAACTCTTCCACAACCAATGTATTTTTGCCCAATGCGTTTTGAATATCAGGCAAGTGTTGGCCTCAAAACATTCAGTAAAGATTTAATCTGGTAACACGTCCATTTCCCATGTCTTTTCTGCATGTTTCTTTAATAGATTAATTTTGATTATGAACGTACAAACAAACTCTGTCATGACTATGCTGTATTCCGATGAAGGTGCTCTTTCCAGCCTGGACAATAACAGGTTATTTTTCTCCATCAAAGAAGAGCACAGTCCTTCAGTCCCTCACACTATACATACCCAAAGGGATCACACATGCACCTTTTTGTATGCAGGGGTGGACACGACCCCAAAGCGAAGGGGAAGCTGCTGGGAACTCAACATCTGTCCCAGGGAATTGGGAATATGGGATCCCTTTTCAGGTCCCTGAAGCAAAGCCATGGGACAAAGTAGGGAATATGCAATTTACAGCCCCATCACTGGGAAGGAGACTGAAGGTTTTGCAAATTAACTTGACACCCGCTATGTGCATGTACTTACAAACATACACTGTCGCATGTCATGTATCTTTACTAATGAGGGTAGGACCTTTTGGGAGGAGGGTGTGGGACATGGAGGGAAAGGACATGCAAATATTTAAGCTCTCTTTTATGACTGTGCTCACATGAAAATAAGTCATTTAAAAAAAAAACCCTTAGACGAGAACTAGATCAGAAGCATTTTAAATAGTTAATCCTACTAGAAATTGCTGAGAAAATAAACTGACATATACATACTTCTGCAAAAATTCTAAATAGGACAGCTTAGGTTTTTCCTGTTAGTAAGCCCACTGTACCTTATGTCCATTTATTTTAGAACATATTTAACATAACGCAGATCAGATCTATCACTGACTGCAAACTATGGGTTTCTTCCACTGGATCCAAAAAGCTTTTATAGTAATCAGTCCATCTTTAGCACTACAGAGCTCCATCCAGCAGGAGGCTCTGAAACAAATAATTTTAATTAAATCCCTTTCTAAAACACCTTTTATAGTTCACCCTTGCCAGGAAAATTCTTCACAGTAGGGTAGCCATCAGACTGCTGTGCAAGTAAGGTGAACACCCTAAGCATGTTTCACACACCTTAATGTTGGGGCAGGGGTGGGGGGGGTGGGGAGTATTTTTGTTTGCCAAAAGTAGGCCTTAGTTCTTGCAATAATGCCGCATCCCAACTCTAAGACATACTACTACCAGGGAAGTAGTAAGGGTAGTTTAGCACTGGGGTTGAGATGAACAGCAGTAGAGATTCTGGCTCTCTAGGTGACACGATCCCAGGCGGAGCTTTGCACAGGTGACTCATATGGCCCCATGCTCTTGATCCTTCTGAAAAGCACCACACTACAATGACAGTTAAGAGCTGAACACTGCTGGTCTCATTTTAAAGTGTTTGTTAATTCGGGTGTAATTTTAAAAAAAATTACAACATACGTGCTAGCACTGTCAGAGTCAGGCAGCTTCAAGAGTCCTCAGCAAACAAAACCTACCTGAAACTTCCATCCTACTCCCTCTACTGCCTCATTGGTTGGGTAGACCAGCTTGCTATAGCTGAGACTCACTCAGTTCTCTGGCTCTTGTTATCTTAGCTGAAAAAAACCCCCCATATTACCCACTGTACTATTTTGTTTTGAAGAGATATGCAGCTGGTTTCAGTCTGGCTATTTATAAGGAACTTACTCTTGGCTATAGCAGATGCCAGTTCTGATTCTATAACTTTACACATCCAAAAAGAGTATGAAAACTTCGGTCAGGTCAAGAATTCAGAACAGGGTCACAGAATAAATATCTAAATATCTAAAAGTACCAAGTTAATTTATGACCAAGCACTGAGACCAGGTAATAGTTACTGGGGTGCAAGCAACTGAGACATGAAATCTATCCATTTCAACATTGCCTCTGGAAATGTTCCATAAAGCTGGAGGAGACTGGAGCTCAGCCTGACAAGATTTGGATCTCTGTAAAACCGACCTAAATAGCAAAATAAATACTGTGTATGAGCGTATTCTGAGGAGGAGGCCAGTTATCTAAAGATAAAGCTTTGAATTTGAGTTGTCATTTGATAGAAAAGAATTCTGCACTGTGCTGTTTTTGGCTGGGATAGAGTTAATTTTCTTCATAGTAGCTAGTACAGGGCTATGGTCTGGATTTGTTGATAATACAGGGATGTTTTCATTATTACTGAGCAGTGCTTGCACAGGGTCAAGGCCTTTTCTGCTTCTCACCCCACCCCACCAGCAAATGGGGGTGCACAAGAAGCTGCGAGGGGACACAGCCGGGACAGCTGACCCCAACTGACCAAAGGGATATTCCATACCATGTGATGTCATGCTCAGCATACGAAGCTGGGGGAAGAAGAAGGAAGGGGGGGACGTTCGGAGCGATGGCGTTTCGTCTTCCCAAGTAACCGTTACGTGATGGAGCCCTGCTTTCCTGGAGATGGCTGAACACCTGCTGCCGATGGGAAGTAGTGAGTGAATTCCTTGTTTTGCTTTGCTTGCGCGCACAGCTTTTGCTTTACCTATTAAACTGTCTTTATCTCAACACAGGAGTTTTCTCACTTTTACTCTTCCCATTCTCTCCCCTGCCAGTGGAGGGGAGTGAGCGAGCGGCTGTGTGGTGCTTAGTTGCCTGCTGGGGTTAAACCACGACATGCAAGCCTCAACTGGAGAGAACACAAGAAAAAGGGACATTTGTTTGCT
This sequence comes from Balaeniceps rex, assembly GCA_013401315.1. Classification (NCBI taxonomy): domain Eukaryota; kingdom Metazoa; phylum Chordata; class Aves; order Pelecaniformes; family Balaenicipitidae; genus Balaeniceps; species Balaeniceps rex. Next base: position 29,631 of record VYZW01011266.1, read on the forward strand.
AAAATATCTTTGTTTCCTTCACAACTGATCTTGCAATCCTTAATTCATACTTCAGCCATTTAATACAAGCAAGATTGCTCTATTTCTATGAAAGGTAAACAACACATACAGCTGAAATGCTAAAAACTTGAGGTCTTAAACACTGCCAGTAATTCAGGAGTGTAGAGCAAGGCTGGAAGCATGATATTGACAGAGTTGTTTAATAAACACTTCTGCGCAATGTCAAGATAGCGTTGCTTATTCTCTATTCTGCTTCAAGTTTTCTGCTATTTCATTTGTTTCTGAAAGGCTCAGCTTCTGACATGAGGCATCAGTTGAGAACCTTGGCTTTCATTAAAAACAAAAACCACTGTAATATTAATGACTGAGAGGAAAAGTTAACTTCAAAGACCAAAAAAATCTAGAGGTGAATATAAGAACACCACTTTTTTTTTCTTTTTTTTTTAAATCTCCTTGTTATTTACACAATCTTGTATACTTAGGTGGGTTTTTTTAATCCTTGAAGTAGCTAATACTGAAATTTGTACTTGGCAATTTTATTGCAGATCCTTTCCAACAGAACTAGCATGAATACAATTCAATTTACTTGTTAGTGTGGATGACCCATATCTCAAAAATTGGAGAGATCCCTTCCGCTTCAAGAGTTTTGTTATTTTGCACTGCTCTTCATGTTACAAGCACAGCAGACTCCAACAGTTACCCAAAGGAAGGTTCATAGAGTAGTTTAACTCGCCAAAAACAACAGCTTGCCACTAAAAACAAACAAAACAAGACTCTACATGCAGTCATATATTGGTTATTTTTATCTTGTTGATCATGAGAATGTTAGCAAACAAACCTTGCTTTCTTTCAACAAATAGTTTGATATACAGTCATATGTACAGAGAAATCTGTGTCCTTAAACCCCCCAAAAAAGATGGAACATAACTATATTCACTTTCTAATGCCAAAATTCTTGATTATAAGCAAATCAGTAAATAACAGTAAGCAAATAATTCATAATAAGCATCTATTTCATTTATTCTAAGGTCTTATTTGTAGTACTGTACCACACAATGTTCTTAAGCAATGCTCAGACCTATGCAGCAAACTGCAAACTCATAGAGATTCCCATCAGTAGAGACACTTTCAACAGGAAAAAACAGGGCAGCCTGGAAATAGGTGAACCAGGGGCTATTCATGCAGCTGAAAAACTTTGGGAAAGCCCGTGAGCTAAATCATAACAGAGGGATGTAAATGAAAATAAACAGAGCAAGCAATACCACCTACCGGTAACATTATAGTGTCTAGCATTATAATGTATAACTGTTATAATGAAAGAATTAGGCAATTTTAGAACTTTTTCATATTTCAAGAAATGGAGCTGAAGATTTCCCACATTATCAGTCCCACACTGGCAATTTTTACTGGGGCTGGTTTTGGGACTTTATATCAGAACTACTTCAGTCATTTGTAAAAATTACCATTAGTAGGAACTTCTCTTTTGGCCCTATTAACAAAATTCACTACGCAACTATTTTATTAAACAGCTTACTATGTATGAAAGTTCCTTGTCATCAGGAACTTATTTTTCACCATTTCTATGAAAAATACTGTTCCCATTCAGTTCATGAATTCTTAGTCTCCCGGCACCAAGCAGCTCCAGCCTAGGCTATTGAGGCAATAGGCACAGAAACGCAAAGAGAAGTGCTCTCTTGCTCCGGGGTTTCAATGCTTCTGCTCCTCTTACCCAGGCAATATGGCAAGGAAAGCAGACTGGTAGGTGGGACAAGAGCCAGGATGAAAGGGTGGAAGGAAGCACAGTCTGAAACAAGGAAGCTACAGGTAGAAGACTAAAAGCGCAAAGTAACTTCAATTTTTTTGTTTCTACTGTCTTTGACTGTTAAGTTTGTAACCTTACTGCCCCCCTGCATAGCTTTTGTGTTACAAAGTCAAATGTTTTACCAGATTTCTTTTCTTGGTCTATATTTATCTGTGCATTGTCTGACTTAAAGGACAAAATGACCATTTAAATAATCATGTCTTCATCTGTCACTGTGAATGTGCATAAAACTCCACATATGTAGGAATCTGCATCTGCAGTGTTCTCAGTTAAAAAAAAAAAAATCAAGTTTGTGTCCATACTCAGTACAACTTTTCAGTATAGAGTAACAACATATAAACAATTCTAGTTCAAGAGGAGAACTAGGTATTCTTAATAGTACTCCTTTTTAGATGTAAACACCTTTTATGGCGTAGCTGTGATGTTAACAAATGTGCAATGGCTTCCTGTTATTTGGGACAACAGATCATACAGGCATATGAGCAATGCAGAATGAAATGGTACTTCTGCACCAAAATCCTTTTTACACCTTAGCATCGCTAACCCATCGGAAATGCACATGCACCCCAGATATCTATTGGACTAACGTAACTGACATTCATGATGTTGAAGCAGCAGATTGTTAACTCCAGCTATAACTAGATTTAGTTTACAATATAAACCCATTTTTCCTTCTGCTCACAGGACTAGCTTGAAAGTGTTCTGTGCCAACACAAGTAACTATGATGTAAATAGCATGTAAAATTGGTTTTGGCCCAGCTCCTTGACTCATTTCTCCCAAGATCAGTGAACTCTGCAGAACCACTCTTCACTACTACACTTCACTCACTGCAACTTCTTTTTGGGTGCCACATAGTATACCTTGATCCTCTCCATCTTCATGCATTTGGAAGGAAAACTCAGTGCATCAAAAACAGTGAGTCAATGCAATTATATAAATGACTAACAGCACTATATATAGACACTTGATACATCATTCCATCCCCTCATCCCCCAAAAAATGAGGAACCAAAAAGCTCCCACACACATACTTTGTTCTTGACCAGGATTTGCTATCTTTCGCCTCATTTATCCTTCCCTTTGGGTTTGATGTTGGCCTAAATAAAAGGATAATGACCTAAGGATACAAAAATCCAGTACCTTCTTGCTGTTACACAAATAACAATCCAACAAATCCTCTGTATACTCAAATTTTCTTTCTGACATCTCTATTTACACTAGCAGCAGTAGCTCTTGCTTTCTCTGAGCCACATCATCATCCCAGGCACCAGGCCATCTTTAAGCACCTGGGAACTGCTGCTAAGGTCTTGCCTGGTACTGTGTATCACCTACTGCTTCTAGGAAGCAGCCCTTTTTCATTAACCCTTACCATTCCCATTTTCAAAATCAGAGGGTCATGGTTCTTTTACAAGTTTATACTTGCATTTCTGCAGCTTGTATAGCCACTGTGATCTAGTAAATGACCGTTCAAATTCAGTAGCCTGGGAAGTTAGTGGAGTAAAATTAGGAGAAAAACCTGTAGTTATTTAATCGCTTGGGTCCCAGCTCTGCACAAACACATACTTTGCAAACAGTTGTTGTTCTGACTTCAGTGAAGTTGGCTTTGACACAGCTAATTAGCACCAAAACGTGCCCAATCAGGGCCTCTGCTACATCACCGGTGAATGTCTGATCGACAGAGCAATTAAAATGCTTGTAGCCATCCTATGCTAAAACTAGTCATGTGAACACTATAGCTGCTGCATGCTTTGTGCTGCAATTATGTTACAATTAGGACAGCAGCTACACATCTGTCAAATATTAGGTATTTTTCACATAGACCCTCTGCAGGAAGATCACTGGATAAAATCCTTTGGGAGACGCCTGTTCAGTCTAATCGCAGGATAAAGCAAGATATGTGAGTGTAACTGAACTGTGAAGTCACTGTGCTCATCTCTCATGCCCATTACCAAGAGATGCGAACAGGCAGTTTGCCTGCCTGAAGCAACGCCACACTCCTGCAAGAACAGTCTCTACAGATTCTGTCCTTTCAGTCCTATGGACACTGCAGGCAGCTGACCATTCTAGGTCATCTCTCCTGAATGAGGTGTTAATACATTTAAAAAGCTGATTAGTTGAACTGACCCATCTTTTTGTCAGCTCTTTAGTCTGGCTTCAGAAATCCGATAATAGGATTTACTCTTCTGCAGCAGTTTGCATAGGAGCCCTGTAAATTCAGTCCAGAGGGCTTTTACTACAGGAAAATAAGCCGGTATATTATCTCACTGCAGTACATTTCAAATACAACAGCAGCACAAAGAGTTCAGCACTGATTTGCATGAGGTCATATGAACATGATTATTATTCCTATAAAAAGCACATGTGTTGTAGAAAATTCAAACTGCATTGCAGGAACATGGTGAAAGGAGGAGAGCATAGGAACTCTCACAGGCTTCCTCACCCGCCGAACAAAAAAGACAGCAGCCAAGAAGTTAGACAAAGTAAGCAGGAGGCCTATATTTGGCAGCTCATCTCTACATGCAGCTCCATTTCAGAGCAGCAAATGAAGTGCCTCTGGTAGCGAATTTCAATCCACAACCTTCATTCAGCTACACAGAAATTTGCTAGACTCTGCACACCCCCAAGACAATCCTGGTGACCTTTCCTTTGCCAGTCTTCAGTGCTCCCAGGCTTTAGAACACGAACCTGAAATTTGGAAATAGTATGTTGGTCCATATGCTCTACGCTGTTCCAAATTTGCATAAATACTAAATCTTTGAAAAATGTCATGTAAATGAACCCTGAAACCTGTTGGACAAGGTAACGGGGGGAGGGGGCCAGTGGGAAGTATTGTGGTCAGTTCTGGTCTCATCTCAAAAAGCAGGGCTAGACAAAATTCACAGAGACGAAACAAGGGTGTTTAAGAGATAGGGAATGCCTGCCATAAATGTCCAAGACACTGAAATCTGGAAAAGCAAACAACAGACATATGAGATAGATCTTCAAAATTATGAATGGCATAGAGATAGTACAGTGAGATGACCCATTCACCATCTCTTTCAGTGCAAGAACCAAGTGGCCTCAAATGAAGCTAGCAAGAACCAAACTCGAAACAAACAAAAAGGGTTGTTTTTTCATACAAAAGTAGTAGAGCTGTGGATCTCCTTGCCATATGACAGTGAAAGTTTATATGGATTAAAGAGAAACTGGACAAATTCATGGAAGAGATACCCATCAGCAGTTACTGACTACATAGACACCATATAACCTCAGGATATCTCTATATTAAAAATACTTGGAGCTGGGGAAAGGACTAGAGGATGTTGGTCATATACATTTGTCGTGTTCTCATGCTCTATCCTAGACATTTCTTTTGAATTCTGTTGGAGGCAGGACCTTGGGCTATAGTTTTTGTTATTTAAAAAAAAATGAAAAACTTAAAAAAAATCTCTTTATACAGTTATTTCCATGCTGTTATCTCTCAGGTCATTGTAAGCCATAAAGAACAAGCAATATGTCTATTTCTGAAGTCCCAGAGATTTAAAGAAGTCCCAAAGTAGACAGGTGCCAGAGGACATCTAATGGAGTCCTGGTTTGTATCATCTTATATTTTTTATTCTTCCCAAAGGCTGGTCTGGTCTGACTTTGCTCCTTGCACACATACCCTAGTCCCAAGAACAATAAGGAGGAAAGGAGAAGCATGGCATAGAGTTTGTCGGCTTACATCCAGAGGTTATATGGT
>VYZW01011267.1:2892-13867 GCA_013401315.1 Balaeniceps rex
GATTAACATTACATTTGTGTCACAGACTTATATATGTAAATCACTTTAAAAGATTTTGGAAGGACACCAAGAACTTCAAAAATCGTTCGTAATCTAATCACTGTGTGGGCATTTACCCCTACAGCACACAGTATCCAGGGCCATGGTAAGGGAAGTAGAGAGATACGAAGCTTTTCCTTCTGCTTTCATTTTGCTTACTTTCTATGCCAACAATACTTTGTGCACACTGAGTTTTGCTGCCCTCTCTCCACATGTGCTCCTGCAGTTCTGTGGGTCTTTCATCCAGAGGTAGAAAAGAAAAACAACAGAAATCATTGACACAACGATATATAGCAGGTATATGGATGGCATCACATTAGGCAAAGCTATTACTTCTTGTTTGGTTGGTTTTAAATCAGCAGCATTTCACCTTGTCTCTTTTTAAATTATTTTTTCCCTGAGAAGTTTTATTTGTTGTGATTTGAATAATTTAATTCTTCACAATATTTAAGGTATTTTATACTAACACAAATGTAATGTTAATCATTTTCCTTGCCTTTTTCTCTCTGAGTCCCTGCACTCTGTTTAAGTTTGACCAGCGTCAGCCTGGCAGTCGACACGACTGCACTTACCAAGTAAACCAGCAAGAACATGTTCTCACTGGACCACTATTCAAACTGATGTTTATTTTGGCACCAGTAGTTATGATATGTCTCTGCTAACTGCGATCAATAAATGGACAACAAAGTTCTCTTGCAGAAGTCATCCATCTGTTACTTACTGTTGAGGTATTGATTTGTATTCTGCATGTGTAGCCACATTATCACATAATACACATAATACAACGATGCAATTACTGAAACTAAGAGCTAAATCTTCATTTGTCTCATAGGTTGGGCAAATACAAATAACAGACTCGTGACATTCATACCCAAGCAATATTATCACTTCTATTTCCCCATTTTGAGGCCAAAGAAAACACATCCACATAAAACATACCTAGCAGTATCTTGAGAACAACAAAAGGTTTCAAAAATTATGGTATTGTAATAACTCTTCTTTCAGAAAGCTGATTACACAATCTTAATGGGAGGTTCAGAATTTCAACAACAAAAAATCCTCTGCCTTGTTTAATGAGATCGTTTAATGAAGAGCACTCAATTACAGTTTTATGAAGACTTCCTCACGTCCCTTTAATTGCTCTTTCCCATTCTAATTAACGTCTTAAGTGCCAGTCTAGCTTTCTTTCTGGCATGCCCATTACCATGCCTTTTAAGTGTGATCCAGTTACCCAGAGTAATAGCACGACATACAGCACACATCCTCTACATCATGCATGATCCCCCCAAGGAACATATTGCAAACAGCACGTTGCAGGCAGCTTCACAGTACAGCCTGGTGTCTGATGAGCTATCACATGCACACACTGCTTTGTCAAGAACTATATGCTTTACTCTCTGGTCTTAGCAGACTTTTTTTTTCTTTAATCAAATTATTAAATGGAAAGGGGTCCAAATGATCATTTTAATTAATATATTTCACAGATCAGCTACTAAAAGGAAGATCCACCAAAGATTGTGCATTTTTCTCTCTCCCACAATGAACTGAAAGTCCTCTCTGATTCACTGAAAGCAGATAAATTCTGCAGCATCTTGTCACTGTTGCGCTACAAAGACTGCCCTTATTCCAAGCTGCTTTTCAGGGACAAGCTTTTGGCTAATATTTCTGAGGAAGTAGTGTAAGTAATTCCATAGCAGGGAGACAAGACGTATTTTGAAAACAAGCCAAAAGATTTTATTCTAGTTAAGATGCAACTAGTAATGTTGAGATAGACGCCAACAAATCTAGATCTCTTACATAATAATGTTAAGAATAAAGCTTCTGTTAATCTTTGCTTTCCTCTTTCCAAGATAAACTGCAAGATTAAACCACTACTCCAAGACACTGAGTTTCTCTGCAATGTAACAGAAAAGTATTGCAGGTAGATGTGAAAACTATATATGGTATATCTGTTCCCTTAGTTCACACCTGAGACAGGGCAAAGATTGCACAGAGGTAAGAAAATAATTCCGTAGGGCAAACTTGTCTCATACCAAACAGAAACTAAAACATTTGCGCTATAAAGAGACAGTAAATTGCCATAAGCAATCCTGGATTAAGCTACATAAAATCAAGGAGAAGAATAAAGACTGAAAATTCAAAGATTTCTGCATAGGCAGAGGAGAGAAGTAGTCACAGAGATATAAACAATCTTGCTGTATGTTTGGTTCTTCACATGCCTTCTCTGGTTCTTGTCAAGTGCCCCTGTAGCAGGAAGATCTCTGTACTCATAAATACACCCCTGACCATGACTTATCTTGTTTTCATTCACACTTCCTTGAACTCAGAGTTAAATTTCTCTAGAAGAAATTTTGCAGGCAACTATATCTCCTTCACATTATCTACCATCTGTGGACAGCTATTTTTTGTAAAAGCATATTAGTAGATTACAAAACCAAACAAAGTGAAAAGGATGGCTGCAAAACACAGTAACTTCCTGAAATCTCATTAAAAACTCAATATACTTTAAACAGAAGCTACAAAATAGGGTGAAATCTTAGCTGCAAGTCAACCAGGTACAAGCATCACACCTCAACCCCATGTGTCAGTCGTCCCTGGGGAGAACAACTTTCTCAAATATTGCTTGTGGCCCAGCACAGTTTTACTGCATTTAGAGTATTAATTGTCATTATTAATCAATAAACCAGTTTCCTGAAACAACATCAGCCTCGTTGCTTATTCTGTTATGTTCTTGTTTTCCCCCAAGATGGACATCTCTTAAATGGGAAGCTGTCTGAGCATCTCCTCATTGAGCAAGTGTGTTTTGAAAGTCAGCCTCCATCAAATAATATTCTTGCAGCTCTTATGCCTAAATGAAGATGTCAGCAGTGTCTGTGTCCAATGTCCACCCCCATTACCTTCTTATACATAAATCATTTTCAGACCACACCTCTGACAGTCACTAATGCTTCCAAGCATGGCAGTCAGTGGAAGTGGCACTGGCCAGCATTGACAAGTGACGCACCAGGTACACAAATGGTGGGCTGGAACGAATGGTAGGTTTTTGACTTTCCCCAGGTATCTGGGTGGTTTGAGGGTCAGAGTCAGGCAAAAAGTAGTCCTCGGAGCAGTGCAGAGGCTACAGGGAACCGCAGTACCTGTACAACAAAAGGATAAAGGCAAAGCAAATGCAACCGTACAAAGACAGTACCTGTTTTAACATATCTGCATCTCTTAGACTTCAAAGGTTAAAGGAAAAGTGTGTCTAAAAGTACTGCTGCCCCTAAGACTGAGAGGAACTGCATATCGGAGAGCTTGGGAGCCCTGAGCAATATGATCAGTCTCTTCCAATTGAATTAAAGTTCACCAGGACACATAGTTCAAGATAAATTGTGAAGAACAGTTACCCTCTCTCTTCCCAGCTTTTATTTTTTAAGCCACACAGAATACTATAGACAAATACAATCAAATTAAAAGTCCAGAAATGCCTTCCAAGTCTCTAGGTTAGACTTTACAGAAGCAGTTTTTAGTTTTCTTCCCCCAAAATAGAAACTAACAGTATATGGGCATTTTGTGATACAAGGAATAATGCAACAGACTTAAAAATGGACTAACTGCATAGATCACACACAAACAAATTACAGCTGCTATCAGAAAGCAGGTATGTTGTGTAACAAAGAAAATTTTTCATCTCATAATATTTTCAGTATAATATCTGGGAGTATTCCAGTGTTTCTGTTATAAATTGATCTCATTAAAGTCCTGACCAAATCACTATTTATGAGAACAAGTCCCTCTTTCCCATGACTCCTGCTATTTCAAACAGTTCATTTGTTTCTTTAAATATCTTTATTTTTAAAATTTTATTCATTTCATAGAATCACTGTATAACATGTAATCTCAAATAACCAACTTATGTGGCATATATTTACTCCCAGGTATTGAATCAAGGCTTTCTCCCATTTAGAAGAGAGGGTTTAGGTCAATCACAGATTTAGAGTAACAGGTTATTGTTCTAAAGCTTTTAATACTCTGAGATTCTTAATAATAGATGCATGTTATAGCAGAGTTTTTGCTTTATTTTTTCTACCATCATTAAAGAATTCTATATGGAAACATAATTTATTTTTCTGACACAGAAATAAACAGGCTGACCACAGTACATTGAAAAAGCATCTGCAATTAGTGCTGTGATTAGGGAGTCAATATGTCATGACTACTTTTAAAAAAACTTACTGTCACTTGACTAAGAAACAAACCATGATCACTCTAAACACTCAAAAGAAATATGGCTTTTGGAGCCTGTTTTTAAAGTGCAGAAGCTATCTATACATGCACAAATAACAAACCAAACATTTTCAGAGACATCAGAGCAAACTTCTCCTTTATTTTTTCATGCAAAGTTTGGATAGAAAAATCTGAATCTTGTCAAAAGTTTGATACTGTCTATGTTTAACTTCAGTTCAGGTACAACTCCACATAAATGCAGCACTTGATTTAAGTATGCAATTTATAGCACTGCAAGATTATTTGCCTCTTAGCGGTTACAGCGGAGAGCAATGGATAAGCTGTCACACTGTACCGAAACTTTCAGTTTTCAGTGTTAAGATAGCAATCTGCCAACTTCTAAATTATTTTGGAACAATCCACATAGAGCTTTGAAGAAGGAAATAAGGAAAACTGGAATTAAAATGGGCAAATAGCACATAAAACCAAAAATGGTCATGCAAAACCATTAAGATAATGAACTTCTGCTACCTCTTCTGTACTGCAGAGGTAGACTGGAATCAAAAAGCATTGCCAACTTCTATAAAGTTGAGAGCATGTTTCTAAAAATGTAGCCAAAACCTCGTCTATGGTGAAGATCATAAACTACATATGTATTTTCTTCTGGGGGAATTATTGCTATTATACACAAAAAACCCCAACCGAACAAACAAACAAACAAAAAAAACCCCAACATCAGAAGCAGTCTTCTGGTAACAAAGTTTATTTCTGTGCTTTTTAAATTTTAAGAACTACTCACAAACCCTGAAATCTAAATAAATCATACAGTTGAGTGCAAATGAACGTTTATCCTTATACTATGTTTCACAATCATGAACTTGGGTACAGGACAACCTCAAAAAATGTCCTTCAAGACTTTGTATAAACCCTCCCAATATAAACCCCGATGCCTCTCACCACCTGTCCCAGTGTAAAAGACTCACTGGAAGGCATGAAAACCTCACCAGAAAGTCTGGGCGTTTGGTCCCAGTATGCTTCTAAGATCCGAAGGAAGTCTCACTGAAAGCTGATTTTCTCCATTTTTTTCTCCAACCCTAAAAATGTCAGCAGAGTTTCTGAAGGAAACATTACTTAATAAAGGAAGACTTGCTTCTTTTCAAATACTTTTGCTTCTTTTCAAACACTTAGGAAATGAGATTGCAAAACATATTTAGCATCCAACCATGAACAATGAGTTCAAAGTCAAGTAACAATAGCGCACAGCACGACTTACAAAGCCTTCAAGTTCTTCCAGACCAACAGCATTGCAGGAAAGATCCTAATCTGATACAGTTACTGTAGTTTCAGGAACTAATCCAAGTTCTGAAAGCAATTCACTACCGTTCGGATACAATCCAAGTTGCTTTGGTGTAAACTTCTACTAGCCCAGTGAACCCCTGGCGAACGGGCTGATGGTGGGACAGCAGTTTCCCCAGGCCACACAGGTAGCCGTGCCCTCTGCAGCAAAGGTACTAGCAAATACCACTGCCACCACCTTCAGTAACCTCCTGTTGTCCTTAGGTCTCTCTCAAAATCGCAGGACTTCAATGACAGATGCAGCAGAGACTCAAGCAAGGATGATGCTGCATTTCTCCCCTCGAGACTGCTCTGTTCCCAGAAAAAGCAGTTTACATTTTGCCCAGGTGCGGGCTGAGCTTCTGACTGAGTTACAGCCCGCATTTCCAGACAGATCAGCATTGTCTACTTGCATCTGCCACAGCTTTGATGTGACTGGGATGCATCAAACCTATAGCACTCACCCCCTTAAAAGATGCTGTTAACAAACTGAGATGCTCGCTTTTAAGGTGAGCTGACTGAAATTGAAGTATTTTGTTTAGATTTTCCCAAAGTAAATAAAAATATTCCAGCAAAAGCGGATAGGTTCCCATGTGAAAATTTGATTTTAATGGAATTTCCCTTTTCATTGTAGATACACTACCAGAAGGTTCCCAATAAAATATAAACACAATATTCCACAATGACTGGAAGCAAAAAAGCTGTCTGGATAATCCACTTTGCTAATCTTTTTTTAAGAAACAATACTGAGAAATGAGAACTCAAGTCTAAAAATTAACAATGCATGTAAGAAAACAACAAAAATACTGCTCTTTTCACTAATGCAAACATGAAACAATGAACACACAAAATTCTATTCTAAAAGGAATAGAAACTGCTACCTCAGCGACCCATGTTGCATATGGGAGGGAGGGCTCAGCTTAAGCTTGGTTCCAAAAGTCTGGTCTATCCTGGCCCCACATGAAGAGCAAAGGCAAGATATCAATGGGCAACACCGCTTCTCTTAACTCACCCGCAAGAAGCAGAGAAGTGGGGCAGCAGCCCTGACTCTGATCTTCCCAAGATATATCCAAAGAGCTCTTGGGGAAGTTGAGGGTTTCCCTGATTCTCCCAAGAAAAAAGAATAAAATGAGTAAGCAATAGCACGGCTAGCGTCTGTTCAAGAGTTAGTCATCTTCGAGCCTGCAAGAGAGGCAGATATTTTGTGTTAAGCTGGTATTTTAGTACTCTGGCTGTCTTCTAGCACATCCTCTTTTTCACTGTTGTTTATTGTCTGAAGTAAACCCCGTTTAATCTTGTCATAGAAATAACAGTACTTTTAAGCAAAAGGTTTATTTGTTAAGTATTTTTGATAGTACTAGCTTACAGAGGCTTTTCTTTGGGACGTGACTTTTCTTTCAGGCACCTGTTGGCAGAAGGGAAAGCAAATGGCAAGCACACCTGCAGGCACTTCACGCATGGTGCTAGTAAGCATTCTGCTACCCATCCAGTCGATTACAGTAACTCCTAAGACTAGATGCATCTTCTTTTGTAACACTTGCTTGAAATTTTGTTCTCCTGCCAACTTGTTTAAAAACATCCAGAGGTAATCAAACTTTTTTGTTTGTTTTTGGCTGCTTCCTTGTCAAAACTTTACAAAACTTTAATTTCAGCCTCATGAGCCCTGCAGAGCTGTAAATTAATTGAATAAAATTTATAAACATTATGCACTGATAAAGCACTTTCAAGGCTTTTCTCTATTCAGTTGACTTAGCTGCTTGGCATGACAGTTTTGCTTGACATGAGTTCAGAGCCTCTGGAAACCTTCCTAATCCCGCTCTCCAGGCCTTGTGCCTATTCATGGAACCATGTTAAGCCAAATCCAGAAAATTAATAAATCTCAAATGGTTTTAAGCCCTCAGAAACATCCCTTAGTACACATTCCTTCTTTATATTGCAGGCATCTTGTTGCACAGAGTAACTCTTACTTGAAAGACCTAAGTAGAAACCAATGTAGTCCCTAAAGTTATTAACGTTTAATAAAATATCTCATTTAAGATTATTGTGGGTTGAAGCATAATTGCATTTACTGCAGTCATTCTGAAATCATCTGTTTACGTTTCAGTGCAATATCTCCGTGTCAGTGTTCAAACCAAATCTTTTCAACAGAATCACTGGATGACTTCTTTTATACTAAAGAACAAAAAGTCCCTTCTGCCCGTATACTAATCCATGAAACCCCTGATCCTCACCATTTCTGGTAATATTTCTGATTAGGAAATTCTACTAAATCAGGAAGCACTACTTCTCTGAGACATATCATGCTGGTGCTGGTAGCAATCTAAAGCTGATTTCTTACGTTCTGTGCTGAAGTAGGAGTACAAACTATACATATTTCATAAAATATTTGACTGCATGGTAAAGGGCTTTTCTTATACCTTTTATCTGTTTAGCGTTTTGAAAACAACCGTCAAACAATAATCTTTAGGGACTATTCCTACAATAGTCTTTAGGGACTACTCATAAAATGAAATCCAAGGAACTTTGAGTCATTCCTATTAGAACTCACAGGAGAAGCACGTGGAAGTAAATACCCAGGGTGTAAAGAAATGATTCGTTACATATAGGCATGAAGGAAAATGGAGGGCTATATTGACCTGTAATATACATGTATATAGGTCAATGAAGTTTCAACAGGGATGAATTCAGCCCAATAACTTTATCTCATCCCAAGCTTCCTTTCATTTCTTTTCTTATGGGCAATTAACTACAAATGACATGACGCTAAAATGATGTCAAACAACAGAAATACTAGTCTTTTAAATGAACAAAAAGTTTTCCAAAAGTATCAGGTGCTTAATGAAGGGAGGACCAGATGTTCCCAATAGTGATATGCCAGAAGAAAGTTTCATAAAACCTTCATGCAAGCAGCAAAAGAACATAATTCAAAACAAAGTCCATAACATAAACAAAATACAGGAATGTATTCATGCGTATAGCAGATGGGGAGAATACAAAACATTGTCAATATTTTGGCAGTCTAATAATTTTAACAGAATCAGATCATCATTTGCATCAGACCACTAAATCTACAGATGTGATGATGTCATGAAACTCCAAAAAGAATTTGTAAATACATTTTAAAAAATCAGATCAGAGCTATTGAACAACACAAAGAAACATAAAAGAACAATGCTTTTTTAGCTCATCTTATTCATAATTCAACCAAGGACTATAACTGTCGAATATTTCATGGGCAATATTTAAGCAAACAAAATTGAAATAAATTGGGAACCTAAAGGAGAAGCATTTTCAAAGGCATAGAGTCCTTTCAGTGTGCTATTCCCACAGAAGGAAAACAGAATTTGGGCACATTACTACCAAGTATTTGAAATGCCTTAGATTAATTTTAGGAAGAAAAAAAAAATCTATATAAACTTAGAGCAACTGGTACAATAACACCCTTGGTGGGACTGACCACATGGGACACACAACGTCACTGAACAATAGACACCAGTGCTGGAGCTTCCGTGGAGAATACTGCATCAGCGTTACTCAGCTGATCCCTGGTAAAATAAAGCAAGTCTCACCAAACAAGGAGAAAAGAACAACAAAAAGATGATTGAATGTGGGGCAAGTTTCAAAATCCAGTCTTATTTAAGTCAACTTGGTGTATAAACCCCAACTTTTTAGCTGTTCCTTCTAGCTAGTTTAAACTGCCTTACTGATTCCTGGAAAAACATTAATCATGTGCCTAGTATTTAATTTATACAGTTCTAATCTTTATCTATCCTGACACATCCAAGTAGCTAAATCCACCTTAGCCAACACTTACTTTACTAAGAAAGCTGAAATACAAGTTTCTTCCTCTTGATAGTCATAGGGGAAAAATGTTAGGAAATGCCAGAACTTTTTACCTTAATATTATCTATTTAATATTATTGCCATTTCTAGAAGTATAACTTTGAGTGGCTCTAGGCATCTCATACAAAGACTGTCTGTATTGTAGGCATGGCACTGATGGGGACCAGGGTAGCCTAGATAACGATAATTCCTAAAACCTCGATATGAATTATATTTGAAGCACAATGAGGAGTCACAAGGTTAAAAAAAAAAAACAACCCTTCATGCAAGCAAAAGAAGATGTTTTTAAAAGCTAATGGTTTTGAGCTTGTTTTCAGCTTTAACCCAACCCTTTTACAAGGGTTATGCTCCACTGCATACCATCTCAGCATCATTCAAAGAGCAATCCTTTTCACTCTGTCATCACACAGGCACCCAATCTGAATTCCTTGTGCCAAAATTTTGATAGTAAGAAGGTAGGCAAGTTTATAAAACACCTGAACTGAAGAACAGGAACTCTATTGTCACTTCCATGTGAGTACTGGGGAAAATATTGAGGCAGGCTATGTATTTTGTGTATCATCTGCTTACAAGTCACTTGATTTATACTCAAAAATCCTGCCAGACTGGCTCTTTACACCTAAAATAATAGCCTGTATACCATGTAATGTTAGCTGGTTGGCAGGTTCTGCTGTTCATTTATCAATATGGTATAGAAAATAAAGGCTGAATTTCTTTCTGTTCTTCTACTAGTGATGCTGGTAACCTCTGAGGATGCTGGAAGAAAGGAGCTCCTGACCAGACAAATGCATAAATACATAGTCAGTTCAATACACGAGAGCAAAAAAAAGGTGCAAGCCTAAAAATTCATAAAGTCTGTCAGAGAGATGCAGAAGACCTTTGCTAAGTACAGTTAACAGCCAATAATGTTTATACTTTTTTTAAAATGGAGACTGTTTTTTAAATATAATGGTGGCACTGCATAACAATCTCACATGAAACTCTGTGCAACACTTAAGCTCACAAAATAGACTGGTATGTGTAATAAGCAGCAGATACATCCCTTCATCGGAATAAATCAACTTTTATTGAAATGTGATTAAAAAATTGAATAGTAGAAGTTATAAAGCACACGGTTTTGCACACTATGAAAACTCTCAGACCTTAATAATTGTATGTTTTCAATATATGGTTCTTATCTAAGTTTTCTTAGCTGTTTTATCGTTACTGCTTGTTACTTACAACGTATGGTTGCCCCTTTGCAAAAGAGTAGTGATTTGGATGAATTGGCCAAGTTTTTCTGGAAAAGAAGATACTCCTTATTTTCTCCTAGTTTATTTTTATTCGCAACATGTGCACAAACTGAAATAACTTAAAGAGGATGCTGCAAACAGTTGCCAAGCCACGCAGAGACAGTTCCAATAGTAGAAAGCCCAGATGAAATCACTTTGTCCGGGCAGGTGGTCAGAAAGCACTCTTTCAGCTTGTGATCTCTCTTTCCAACCTCAGCAAAGTGCCTTCCTGCACCACTTGCACTACCTTCACGTGACCCTCTGTCAAAGACGTGTCCCAG